>APFE030258266.1:0-87144 GCA_000404065.3 Pinus taeda
TTTTGGTTAATAAAAGGTTTATATATGGGAGAGGTGGGATTTGATCCCTCGACCTCTCTTTAACCATTTTCCATTTTTAACCATCAGGCCAACGACCTATTTGTTGGAGAATTTGCTGATGAGTTTTACTTAAAATCAGACTTTTCCCTCTGCACGTGGTTCGAGACAGAGAGAGGCTACAGGAATAGATTTGGAGGCAGAATGCAGACATGAATTTCAAGGCAGTGGATTAATTAACATTTTAATGCAGGAACCATGAATTTTACAAGAGGGCAGAATTTTCACTTTGTCAGAATTTGACAAGTTTTATATGGTTTTTACACCTCTCATCGCCACAAACACAATGGTGCTGTTCATTTCTTCATCAAAGGTTTGGATTTTCCAATCATTTCCAGAATTCCCGTGGAACCATGATTTCAGCGAAAACAGGGAGGGAAACCATGGGCCATGAAATTTTCCCAAGGAGGTAAAGTTTTGACATTTCATAGTATAGTCAAGTTTATACTTGTTTTTCATGGTTTTCTGTAGGGATCACAACTGAAAGATCAGATTCACCATCTGAGTTGCAGATTTATAGTACATCGATGGAACAAAATCTTTGAGGAATCCCGTGGGAATCTAGAAGATTCCTTGAGCCCAGAATTCTCAACTTCTCAGAATTCAAATTTCGGACAATCGATTCAGCACTACTCGACACCACAAAGCTGATGGTGGCTTCAGATTTCTTATTCTCTCATTTCTTCTTCTTGTCACTTTTCTAAGTGCCAATGTAGATGTCCACACTCTTGTGCGAGTAGCCATCTTCATGTGATCGATGCCTTGAGAGCAATGGTTCGAGCAACTTCAGTAGTGAGACATCCACTTCTTCAACTAGCCCTTGGTTGTTAGGTATATGATGTGTTCATGCACTTCTTCTTTCTGCATTATGTTGTACAGATCCTTGATTGATGTTGATGCAGGATCTTGTTTATTACATGTTGTCATGATTCGTTGCTTGGTTTGATGCAAAATCTTTTATGTGATGTACTTTCTGTCATAACTTATCATGTTATGTTTTGAGATCCCTTGTTGTATGTTGTTGGGATACTCTTGTTTTCGTCATGCATGTGTTTTGCTTTTGAATCCCTTTTGTGCCATGTTGGCAGGATGTGCACCATGCATGTTTTTGTGTCATACTGATAGGAGTCTTTTGATTGAGAGTTCTAGTTGTGGAACCTCTCTTAGAGCCACTCTTATGTGAGGGATTTCTTCCTTATATGATCGAGACATCATCTTTGTGTACATCATCTTCATTGACAACACATAATGCAGCGACCTACACCATCTTGACATCGGGGCCCAGAGACGTAGTCCCTCCTGGATGAACTCCGTTATCAACGCTTATGATTTCATGTGTTGATGATTGATATGTTCCTCTTCTTTACAACATGCAGATGTATTTATTAATGTTATTTTAAAAAGAAATTTTAACACATCACGAAAGTTAAAGGTCTTGGAAGGGTCCTTCTTCACACTCGGACCTAGATCATATATACAATAGGCTAGATAGAACACCAGAGCACACTCTTACGTTCACACCAACAATCAAACCACACACTCTTACGCTCACACCAACAATCAATCCACACACTCTCTTAATAATCCCCTACATTCAAAAAAGCATATGTCAAATTATTCTCAACAATCTCCAAATCAATACCTTGGAAAAATACCATGGTTATCCCAATACCAAGGACACATGTACCATAGTAATCTCCAAGTCAATACGACGATTAAATACCATGGCTGTGCCAATACCTCAGATCCTTGTACCATGGTATTCTCCAAGCCAAGACCATAGATAGATCCATGGTAATTCCAATACCACAATCACATGTACCATGGTAATCTCTATCGCAAGTGCCACCCTGATCCATAAACAAACACCTTCACAACTGTCAAATAGGCATATGCATAAAATCATGAGCTATGGAAATCTTACATAACATCTTCACATAAGAAAATCTATCACAAGACAAACTGCTCCTGAACCATTTGCCATACTCAAAACACCTATAACACATGCTTCCATCAGGAAACCAGGTTGACATCAATTATAACCAACAAATGCATCCAACAACTACACTAAAAATTGCATCATCAATGCCAACAATCTCCCCCTTTGGAATTATTGGCAATCCATGCTGAACCATCCAACTGATGTTGACCACTGAAATTGATCTCTGTAGACACTCACCCTTTTACATCAATGGAAAAGGGCTAAATTCATCAAAGACATAATCAATAGCTCCCACTGGACAGTAATCGAATCTGACCATAATACATCTCCAAGCAACGAATGCTCTCTCTCCTCTATGAGTGCATGACAAGAAGTAATAACAACACATCCCAAGCATCATCAACAATATTAACAACAAATAGATGTATCCAAGTAGCAAAAAAACTTGATCAAAAACTCAACCCACATCAACATCACTCTCCAATCAAATCAACTAAAACATGCTCATGACCATCAACAACAACAACAACAACCTGTTGTAGTATTCAACAACCCCCCCATCTATTTTTTATTTAGTTATTAATAAATAATGGGGACCCTTCTTTAATTTTAATAAAATTCATCAAATACATTTTAGGATTTATTATAAAATTTGATAGGCTTGAAGGTTTCCCTTTATCGGAACCCATATATCGGAGATCCACCTTTAAAATGTTACGATAAGCCTCGATAAAAGAATAAAGTTCCATCGGAAAAATTCCATCGGATCCTTATTGTATCGTAACTTCCCTTTTGAGAAAGTTATGATAAATCCCCTCTCTAATATGACTTCCCCGATGATTTCTTTATTGATTAAATGGTTTTCACTAAGGTTTATCATAAGTCATGCACGTCTCCTTATAAATAAATATTATAATTGTTATCCAGCCCCACAAATGTCATTTATTATATCGACGCTCACAATATCATAACTTTTGTAATGTGACACTTCCGATGTCTCACACCTTCGATGCCCTTCACTTCCGATATCTCTCATCACTTATACCTCTAATATTCCTATTAAACCTCTCTATCATAACTTTCACATCAGAATCATGTTCCTTAAAGCCCCGATATGACTCGTCCGATATGCCACCTCTGATATGAATTTCCCGATATCGCCTCTTGCCTCTCTTCAATAAGCATTAATTCATCGAAATCCCCATACATTGGACATTCTCATTATCATAACTTCCCAACATATCCCTCTAATTCATTTCTTTGATATTTATCCTCTAATATGCTGATTTGGAAAGCCCATGTGATTTCATGTTTCCGCACTTAATGTTTGAGAGTGGTGAAGTTATTATTTTTGAAATCATAAACACTTTCATTCATTTAGTTAGATTCTGTCAAGATTTGCTTTAAAGAAGATATTGTTGTTGTAAAGTCTCATTATTTGCGCTCAATCATCTGTGAGTAAAATTTTATCACTCATCCCTGTGTTTTCTGCTACATGCTAGTCTCGACTGCCATAACATTGATTTAATATCTAAAGCAGGGAAAGGAGAGAATAAAACCAAAACACAACAACAATCTGCCACTCCTCCAATCGAAAGCGCTGAAGACAAGAATGCTATGTCGGGGTTATTTTATGATACAACGTATACAAAAGACTCTAGACAATCCTCATGGGAATACATGTATAAAATCTTTGAATATGAAGGACCCAAGGTCATGCAAAGGAAAGTGACTGCCGATGATTCTACCCTGGCCTCAAACACTACCTACAATGATTTGGTTAATTCCTTCTTGCACAGGATTGTAGTCCGACCTAACATTCTTCCTTATACAAACATGGTTTGGTGGGCTGTAGACAATTTGAGCATTGCCAACTAGAATATTATTACAACGAAGCAAAAATTCATTGGATCTTTTACGAGGGAATATTTGAGTAGGATGTACCATCTGCCTGAGCCATAGTGTAAATATGATAAGATATTTGTTGAAACATTCATGAAAGAACATGACATTCATCAAATCCAATTATAGGATGGAGGAGGGATCTAAACTAACACAAGCAAGAGAAAACTGGTAAGTACGTTGTAGATTCCCTTGTTGGTCCCTATTTCTAGGTAGTTACTATGATGTGTAGAGTTGTTTCTCAACCTAATACACATAAATTTATTGATCAATGGGTACCACTTATTGATGGGGATTCAGATGGTTTTATCTCTGATTGGGGTAATATACTCCCAGATAACCTAGCCAAACATATCTTGTCTTTTAGAAGTAAGCACAAAGTCTCTGAGAACATAATTCCTCCCTTTTACATGAGTGTTTATATCATGGATGCCCTGTGTTTCACTATGGACTTTTCCTCTATGGGTTGGAAGTGGAATTTGGAAGAAAAAACCCCTATTCACATCTACCATGATATTCTATGGGATTCTAAATATATACCACAGTTCTACCATATTATTTTTTATAAATGGACTCCACGGATATCTCCAGTGTTAATTTTTGCAACTGCGGAAAAATTAAATCTTCTACAACTCAAATGACCGATATAATGATTTCATTCGATTCCTCTTTTCGAGAGGACCAAAATTGACCTAAATATCACCCAATTTGGTCAAGCGGAAGTTGAGTTATGAATTATTTTATTCATCCATGTATTATGGAATGGGTCAGCCCTAGCGACATGAGTAACTGATTGGGTCAGTCTTAACCCCAAGAGAACCCTAAGGAAATCCTATAAATAGCAGAGACCTAAAGATAATTTGGACACATCCTCTCTTCTCTTTTGTCTTGGTCTGCATAGATTTGAGGAAGGAGTTCACGCAAGGGTCTAAAATCACAGGCGTGAGGTTCACTCTGAGTTAGGGTTTTCTAGTTTCTGGATGGTGGTACTGAAAAATGAATTTTGGTCCCTAGACGCTTGCACATGGTGATCATGAGTGTGTCTAGAGAGCCTTGGATGCTAGCACAAAGGCTTATGGAAGCATCTAGAGCCTCAAAGGCATATCAAGAGGTGTCAGTCCCCAGACGCTCATATAGAGTGGCCTTAAGAGCGTCCAGGTTGTCATGGGCGCACACATAGTAACTTCGAGAGAGAGACCAAGGGTTTTGTGTAGATGTGATGAATTGGTCCCCATACACATGCAAATAATGGTATGGGAGCGTCTGGGTTTCCATAGTCGCTGGCACACAATTCTTAGAGAGTGTCCAAGGCTACTATAGTCACTCGTACAATTCCTCATCCCTATGTCTGAGACTCAGAGATGATATTTGAGAATTCCAAAGTTTCCGCTTAGTGAAAGCAGTGTTCATCAATGTTTGACACAATGAAAATAGTATACAACAGTTGGCATCAGTTTGTGACAACACATTACAACCATCAGTATGAGGGTTTTGACTCCTAACATGATTAGATCTGCCTCATAGATATGATTATTGTTTTGCTACATAAATAAACTTATGGATCATTGTACTCTCTTTTGTTGCATAATTTGATGACGATCTAAGAAGAAGAAGATTTGCAAGGGTTTTCCCCATAGTGGGTTTTGTCCGGGTGTCTCTATATGTGTGCATGCTTTCTTCTACTATTCCTTTTATGTTCTGTTGCATTGATGATGATGATGTCGTTTCTTTCCATATAATTGCATATGGTGATGTATAATGGTGTAGATCTGAATAATGTAATGATGATATGGGGTGAAATTAATATATTAATGATGAAATGCAATTATAAAGGCAAAGAACAATGCCCCCTAGGAAAATTTAGCATGGTATCAGAGTTGGGCTGAAGAAAAGTCATGGAGATCACCCTGATGATGACACCTTTGATGGAAGCAAGAAGAGGATGGTGGAGACCTAAAATAATTCTAGGGTCTGAAGAAAACCTTAGGCATCTTTATTATTAGGGTTTTATGGACTATATGAGGTTATGGTTGGAGAGAAAACCCTGGTTTATGGAAACTACATTAGATATGGAACCTAGTATGGTCAATGAGAATATGCTCAAGAAGCATATTTCAGTATTTTCCATTAATGAAATGAAGTATTATTTCCGTTGCATATTTGTGTATATGGTTATCTCTGTATTTTGTTGCGTTCCTGTTTAAATCCGGATCACTCTTGAATATTGGTTCAAGAGGGAGAGGATCACCTCTCATTGAAGATAAGTATTTCTTGACTTTTGATGCATATTACTTGTTAATTTGACGATTATGTTTATTGCTTGTAATTCCTACATATGTATTTGAGTATATCGATGTTTCAAACATCCTTGATGAGATGTGATGAGTAGACACTTCTTTAGTATAATTTTGAGATGAAAATATGAAAAGAGATAAAGAGGCACTTGATGAAAAGATGACAAAGTGTTTCAAGCGACCTATGTCTATGAAAAGGTGCACAAATAATACCACAAGGTATGCATTGTATGTTTCAGCTATTGGCTCGGTAAGCCCTAAGGTATGATGAGAATGTCTCTTTCTTTAATGGCTCAAGCATGCATATGAAAGTGACTTGGATCTATGTTTCCTATGATGAAATGATGCACCTAGTGTTGAACCTTTTGATCTTCTTGAATTATTTGAGCCTATCTAATGTTAATACATTGATACACTTGATGTTTGGCTAAAATCTATGATCTATCTCTTGGATATCTTGATCCTGTAAAGAAGGCTAGCACCTTGAATCTAGTAAATGATACTCTTGATACTTGTCATGATGGATTTACTATATAAGGATATCTCATTGACTCCTATACATGAGTCTATTGGTAATGCTTGCGCTAAGCATGATGAAAGCATATGGAAGAGTGATTGACACTCTTGTTTTGATAAAGCTTTATTGAATGACCTAAGTTGATCTCATTGGTCATGAAGTGCATGGTAACTCCATATATCTTACTACATGTGGTCTTATTTTGAAGGCATATGGTTAAATTGAATATCCTAACTTGACGAAGTGACATGATAGAAAGTGTTATTGTGTTTATAATCTTTGAGATATGATGTTGTATCTATCTTCTGCGTTGAGTCTAACCTTTGATGAAAGAATGACGTCACGATGCTGATAGCCATAATAGATATATTTTTATGTTCTCACAGATCTGTGTTGCTTGACTCTAGTAGAGACAGAATGATGATGTGAATAAAGATGAATGACGCAGATCCCTAGTCAGAGGGAGAATCTCTTTTTCAAAACACTTACTCATATTATTATTTTGCATTCTTTATTTCTGAAGTATGATTTATGTGCATCTAATAGCATTGATATGCAACAGTCTCAGATCTGAAGGCCGCACGGAAATTAGGGTTTCAACTCCGGTCTTAGTCACAGATATAGGAGATCTCGTCCTTGGACGTATGCATGCTAAGGCCTAGACAACATTCCGGTAGCTAAATTCGCTATCATGCTAAGTTGAAGAAAGCGACCAAAGGTTTGACTATATTTGACCATCATATGAAGATTTTTGAAGCTGTCTGAACTCTGAATCATGATGTCCCTGACATATTCTACCATTATTAACTGATTTCTGAAATTATTGAGTTAAATTGTTGATCATGTAATGAATTATTGTGCATGAAATCAGATGATCACCTAGAAGATGTTAGTACCATAAGATAACAACAAGATCTGCCAGTAGGAAAAGTTTGAATGTTTGCCATAACACGAATAGGTAGATTGAACTTGTGTTTGAAAATGATCAAGACATACATATATGTCACTCTGTTTGTGCTACAAGAATTCGACATGATTTGGTTTACTGGTATATATGATAAATGTTTTGTCATGATGCTTGAAAATAACTTTGAATTGATGACTGAGATATGCTTTGACTATAGATCTCTTTATGATAGCTGATTTGGACTTGACCTGATGTCTAATGATCTGATTTAATGATTGTTAATTTTCCCTGATATCTATGTGGACATAATGACTTATGTGGGTATTCGGAAAAATGATTTTGTATTGGCCTCCTCGTTCCTACCACAATGGTTGAGGTACTGATAGTTGTGATTCAACATGAAAATGGAACCTAAATGACTCATCCTTGGTGTAAACATTTTCATCTAGTGACATAGATGACTTGCATTATGGTTATGAGAATGAATTGATAAAGTTCAGATTGATAATGAATGGTTGATGACAAATTGTTGGAATGATAATAAATTAAATCAAGATTTGATATGAGCACTGCCTGTCTCCTAGTGGAAAGAATTGATACAGTAATAATGATGGCTTTGATATTGGTCATAATATGGCTTCTAAACTCTAATGAACTGACTTTGTTGATGTGATTTATGTAAGGTTGATTATGCTGGCTTAGCAAGACATTATGGTTAGAGCATTGCATGAAGAAAGCTCCGCAATCCTATATCTATATATATATATATATATATATATATGATAATTATCTGATGAAGTTAGGATGATGATTTCCAAGGTATGGCCTTGATATTGATTATGGCTTTGATTTTATAATCTGATGGTCTACTCTTGAAAGGTTATGAGCCTCTGATGATCTAAATCAGAGGAAGATAACTTATGAAGGTTGAAATGATGTATCATGGCATGATGAATCGATTTATGGAATTTGGGAAAGAAATTCCATATTTCAAAACTATTGGAAAATGTTTTTGAAGAATGAAAACACAAATCCTTGGATACTTCGATTTGAAGTTCAAAGATGTTGTTGAACTTGACATGGCATTCGACGGTTGATTGAATCATAAATGTTCCATTTTTAACATTCATCTGTATATATATGATGTGTATAGAACCTGAATAAATTCACGATTGAGATGTTTCACTCACATAGATTTTCCACCAAGCATGCTTTGAAATATCTGCATGAAGTGTTCTATTTTGAGAATGAGATATTTTTCCTATGATATGTGAGATTATTGTTGGTAAGAACATTTGAATGTTTCTTTAGTATGAGAACTGCCATAATATCTTGGATGAGAGGTCTATAGCATGACCAAGGTTAATCATGATGTTGCTAACATGACTAACTGTGAGGCAGGATATAGCAGCTGCTTAGAGAGTTGTTTGAGCATGATCTGAGTATGACATGGTTACATTACGATGACTAAGAATCCCATCTATATATATATATATATATATATATAGTTGGGACTGAAATTCTCTCATATATTGAGACAGTGTAGTTGTTCGAAACAAGCTCAAGCTTGTGGTTGGCACCTCCTTGAGAGTGAGGATGATTATGATATCCTTTTTTTATTTATATGATTATATATGACCTGACATGATATTTGATTTGATGTTCTGTATGAATAGGAAAAAACTGCTATTGAGACAAGAAGATGTCATATCCGAGTATGATGAGAGAAACGTTGATCGAGGACACTGAGCCAACTCTTCCCCCCTATTTGAGTTCCCAGGGTAAGGAATTGAGGGAGAAAGGCTCCTGGTGTTCAGTGAACTTTGGACAATAGGGAGTTACCCCTATATGTTACCCATAGGTTTGGATAATGTTACTCCCCTATCTTCATAGGGTCAGAGAATGTTGCTCCCCTATTTGGTCTTTGTAGAGTATACCCCAATTGGCATCATACCCACAAGCAGGCTAGGTTTTCGAGAATATGCTCCTATTTTGGCCAAGGATTTGAGAGTGTACCCTAGGTGTACAATCCAAGTTGATTATGATGTAGGTGTTCTACCACATGACTATTTAGGGTCATCGATGGGAAGATTAGTAGGTAATAGGATGGGTTGAGATAACCGGATATGATTCCAGGTTGAGGGTAAGCTCCCCTATGAAATTCTAGGGTCAAGGGTGTACTCCCTTGTGTGATCCAAGTTCGAGGGTATACTCCCCTATGTGATGAGTTATCATATTTATAGGTATGGGTGGAAGCTATTTCTCCCCAATGTGGTTCTAGGTTGAGAGGTGCTCCTCGAAGATATGCTCTTCGATGATGATTGACGATGATATTTCAGGTAGTATCCTGTCGGTAGAGATTCCAGATAACAACCCGATGGATAAAGGGTGGAAGATTAAGCTCCCTTCTGGTAAAACATTCTTCTTCTTCTATATCTGAGAATGTTCAACATACGAGCAGGAAAAATCAAGAGATAAGCAAGAATAAAAAAAGGATAGATCGAGATGTACAATGATGATTTGAGATGATGAGACACTTGAGATGGACATGGCACAATGACTACATGACAGATATGATCCATGATGATACATGATAACACTTGAAGATTCCATAATGGCATATTGATCGATGGACATATATTGGCAGGTGGAATTCAACCTAGTTGAGAGGGAGTGTGTTAATTTTTTCAAATGAGGTAAAATTGCACCTTAAACAACTAAAATGACCAAGATAAATATTGCATTAGATTTCTCTTTTCGAGAGGACAAAAATTGACCTAAATATCACCCAAATTGGTCAAGCAGAAGTTGAGTTATGAATTATTTTATTTATACATGTATTATGGTATGGGTTGGCCCTAACCACATGAGTAACTGCTTGCGTCAGTCTTAACCCCAAGAGAACCCTCAGTAAAGCCTATAAATAGAAGATACCTCAAGATCATTTGGACACATCCTCTCTTCTCCACACAGGTTCGACGGAAGGAGTTTGTGCAAGGGTCTGAAATCATAGGCGCGAGGTTCGCTCTGAGTTAGGGTTTTCTGGTTTCTGAACGCTGGCATTGAACATGGCATTTTGGTCCCTAGATGTTGGCACACAATGGTCATGAGAGTTTCCGTAGAGGCTTGTATGCTGGCACAAAGGCTTATGGGAGCATCCAGGGCCTTAGAGGTAGATCAGGAGGTGTCGATCCTCGGATGCTCGCACAAAGTGGCCCTGAGAGCATCTAGGTTGTCTTGGACACATGCATAGTAACTTCAAGGGAGAAACCAAGGGTTTTTGTGTAGATGTGATGATTTGGTTCCCGGATGCATGCACTGAATGGTATGGGAGCATTTGAGCTGCCACAATCACATGTACACATTTCTCAAAGAGCGTCTAGGGCTGCTATAGTCGCTCACACAGTTCCTCCTCCCTGTGTCCGAGACTCAAGATGAGATTTCAATATTCCAAAGTTTCCGCTCAGTGAAATTAGTGTTCAACACAGTGACAACAATACACAACCGTTGACATCAGTCTTTAACAACACATTACAACCATCATTATGAGGGTTTTTATTCCTAGCATGATTAGATCTGTCTCATAGATATCAATATTGTTTTGCTGCAGAGATAAACTTATCTATCATGTTGCATCATTTGATGACGATCTAGGAAGAAGAATATTTACAAGGGTTTTCCCCATAGTGGGTTTTTCCCTAGTATTAGACCAATCATGGTGTCTCTATATGTGTGCATGCTTTCTTCTATTGCTCCTTTTATGTTCCCTTGCATTGGTGATGATGATGATGATGTTTCTTTCTGTATAATTGCATATGCTGATGTATAATGGTGTACATCTGAATAATGAAATGATGATAATTAATGTATTAATGATGAAATGCAATTATCAAAGCAAAGAACAATGTCTTCCTCTGAAAAATTAACATCCAGAAGCCGAAACTGACTTGCTCCGAGTAGGAAATTGGTTCGATGAAGAATTGTTCACCTATTTTAGAGTATATGGGAGTCTATCTCACCCTCATTTTCTACCTCTATTCATTCTTGAAAAACTTATTGCTAAAGAGATATCCTATCAGACTAGAGGATATGGTATTTCAAAAGTTTTGAAGGAATTGAATAAAAATGTGTGGCATGCTATTCCTATCTAGTGTGGTATATATATCTTGGATAACTTCAAGCATACAATCATTGAAATTAATTCTATTCAAGAGCTTGGTTTCCCCACTATTCCAAACAGACAGTATGACCCTCATCAAACTCTCAAAAATATTACAACTGCATCAAGCATCAGGCAATTTTCCCATGAGCCAGATAAGTTTGATGATTTGTTTGAGATGGATTCTACTTATTCAATGGTTGTGAAACAAGCAGAGAAATAACTAACTCCACAAGAAATTATTAAAATCACTTAGTAAAGGGCCTTAAGGCTAATAAATCTTCCTATGGATTCATTATGCTTTCCTCACGAGAGGACAATTCTTGATGATCTCATAGTTGTTGGTTTTACATAATCTGTTGATGTTTCTCAGTCAAGAGAAACATACGCCTCCTCTTCTTCCCAAGCATAGGGGTTTATGCCTAATTTTAGGCTAGAAGAAACATGGGAACAATATAATCATGTTCTACATTTTAAGGTTGGTGACCATCAAGTTGTTAAAACTCATCTATAAGAGAAAGTCCAAGACACTTCCAAAAGCCTTGAACAAACTCTAATAACAACAAAGGCCCCTGAGAAGCCTTTGGAGGACAAAGATGTTGAAATTATACCAACTTTGCCTTCTTCTGAGGTTGTGTTAAGAGTTGAAGAAATTCCTTCACTAGACATCTTTTACAACCCTCAACACAAGGTTGTGGTTAAGAGGGAGAAGAAGAAAATAAAAATTGATCATTCCCAGGCTGTGGTTCCCAGAAATGCATCTTTTGAGGTGTTATGGAAAGGATCTTTGGCAACTCCTACATATGAATTGGGTAGGCTTACCCAATTCACATGTGCCTATGCTTCGACTACAATGGACAAATCTATAGAGATGTAGCAGTTCTAAAGTAGAAAGAAGAAAGGATTGCGCTATTAGAACAAAGCATTGAAACTAAGAAACAAAAGATCACATAACAATGGCAAGGATAGGTCACAAAACTCAAGAACAATTTTAACTCCCTCAGCGTTCAATATGATATTGATTTACAGGCCTGAGACTCTCAAATCTAGGAGCTACAGAGTAGGATTGAACAATTGAGTGTCAATCCTGAATTAACTAAGTTTAAGAAGGAGGGAAAAGAGTTGAAAACCCTTCTTTCTCAACAATAAATTAATTTTTTTCCAAAAATTGGCAACTATTCATGATTTATGTATGACGACTAGTTCTCTGGTAGATCAACTATCAGATGTCAAGACTTACTTTGAGGACATAGAGGAGAAAATTGTCAGTTTCCAGACATGACAAGAGAAAGAAAAGGGAATATTGGCCAATCTTCCTAGAATTGAAGAATCACACAAAGAGAATTTTTTTTAGAGAATGGGAAGTTTGCCTCAAGAAAGTGGAAGCATTAATATTCAAAGCAGGGGATATTTAAAATAATCTCATTGAAGCAGTAAGTGATAAATTGTTTCAAGCCAATCTCATATCGAGTTGTCCCGAAGGAGAATTTCTCAATATCAAAACACCAACTAAAATGTGGCAAGAATCCTCCAAGAAGCAAGCCAAAGTTATCGATTAGATGACCAAGATCAACTTGGAGAGTCATTGGAAAGTTTTGGTCAAACCACACAATCAGTGGTTGATGCTTCAATGTCTATCAAGTAACACCACACAGATGTTGCTAGCGTTGAGGGATTCAATCTTCATTAGCCAAATGTGAATACAACCAAGGTATCTACCCGAGTTAAAGAACATGGTAGATATATATGAGCTGCAACAATGAATCAGAGGACAATCTTCCTCCTAGGATTAGATAATTTGTTGCAACAGATTCTAAATTTGTCCCTTTTTATTTATTTTCACTATGTTTGTTAAAACCGCCTGAAGTTGTTATAGTATTTTCTATATTTGTATTTTATCATGAAGCTATAAATCTAGTCCATTTGTCATAATAAGGGGTTTTTAATTTTTGAAAAAATACTTAAGCTTGCACTATTGTAATTCAAGTTTTTCTTAATATAGCTGAACCATCACCATTTTTCTCATGAGCAGAGCAATGATATATTAGGTACTATTATCCTTTTGTTTAGAGTTGAATGGAAATTTTATTTTGTTCATTATATATGTGTTGTAGCAATCGTGCATTATCACTATTGATATGTTGGATTGGAATCATAAATTATATGTATGAACAACAAAATCTCATATATGTGACGAATTTATAAGTTAATTTAATTAAATTAATTACATTTCTATTCTTTAACTTCATAGTTACATGATAATCTATATTGTCATGTCAATTATGAAATCCCTATAATCACATATACTAGCAGCATTCCCAGGATAAATACTAAGTTTATTAATATTTATTTTCAAGTTTAGTTATATTAGAGATTTATACTTTTATTCAATCCATTCCTTATAATTTCATATAAAGGGAAACTAGTCCCATAATTCCAGTCAAAGCCATCATCCCAAATGGAAAAGGATCTATTCTAAGGTCCCAATCGAGTGGTTTCCCCCAATGTTGATGCTGACATTTCATGCCATCAACATTTTTTTCACTAGAAGGAGGGCCATCAGACTATGAATGGCAACAAATTCTCATCTAAAATCCAAAATTCGTTCTAAGGTTCAGTCTCCCTCAAAGTCTCCACCAACTTCAATATCCCATTCTAAATCTCTTAATCCTAGATCTGAAGTTGCTAAAACAATCACTAAATCTCCTATCTCACTTCCAAATTCATTCGGTCAAACTTCTACAGAGTCCCCTGAAGTGTAGAATTTAATTCAGAGATTGGAAGGAATTTCAATTTCTGGAGAAAAACCTGCTCAAACCGATTTATTTGAAGGAAGTGTTACTTCATCTCTACAATATTCTAGAGTTTTAACTAGATTGCAGAGTGAGAAACTTGGAATCAATCCTTTTGTGTTTCCATTACCCACTCATTGGAAAAAGAAAAATACTCCAGATACTCAATTTTCAGCTAGTGGTATTACATCATATTCCCCACCTCATACTCCTTCTATCGATCCTGCTTCTTCTCATTCTCAAGTTACCTTCCTCTTATCATCCTTTGATTCCTTCCATTCATATTCCTCAATCACAATCAACTAGTTCTATTGTAAGCAGTAGTACTACAAGGGAAACCTTTTCAACTGTCCAATCTCCTACAACCTCTACATCAACTGCAACTTTTTCTATTCCTAGTATTTCTAGGATGGAAAATAGACCATGAAATAACCTAGGGGTAGTTGAAATGACACCACCATTACATCCTCTCCCTAAACACCCAGAGAGATGGTTACCCAAGTTTAAGCCAGATGATGGTCTACCTGCAGAGGAACACCTTCACAATTTTATGTAGGAAATCAATCTCAATGGAGTTACAAAAGATGATTTAGTTTGCAGACTTTTCCCTTACACATTTGAAGGATCTGCAAGGTCTTGGTATTTCTCCCTACATGTCAGATCAATCACAAAATGGGATATGTTTGAAGAGCAACTTTTGTTAAAATTTGGGGATGATCGAACAATATCTACTTTAATCAATGCTTTGTCAAATCTCAAAACGAACCCAAATGAGAAAATTAAGGATTTTAACTCAATATTTAACAAATTGTTAAATAAAATCCCAGATACTTCCAAATCTGGTACTGATGTGCAGATTGAATGGTACATTAGTACTCTTCCTTCAAATTTCACTATGTTCATAGATAGAGATAAAAAAACAATACTTATTTACAACATGAAATACACTTTATCTATGGAAAAGAGGGTTCATGCTCTTGAGAAGAAATTTTCCATTGAAGAAAGAAAGAAGACCAAGAAAGCGACTTTTAAATATGAATCCAAGAAAAAGGATCCTAAAGATCCTTATGATTTGGAAGGATTACAATTTTTTTTGAAAAAATGTTAAATGAGATGGTTGAAATCAAGAAACAAGTTGTTGAATCTTCAAGGAAGTCCTTTCGGCCTTTCAAAAGGAACCAACCATCACAATCACAACCTCTTGCTGATTAATGTAGAGTCTGATGAAGATGATGAAGAAGAAGAAACAACCATATCTATTGATGAAGCAAAGGAAGAGGAAATAGTTGAATCTCATGGCTTATGGGACTTCATCTTAACCACTTTAGAGAATGAAGAAGAAGAATAATCTTTGCCAGTAAGTACTAGATACAAGGGACCTCTTGATCTTATTTCATCAAGTAAAAATAAAAAGTCTCCCACCCCTTCTACTAAAGACAAAGGTATGATAAAAAATACTTCTACTCAGTCTTCCGATTCTGCTCCAACTACTTACAAGTCTCCCTCATCATCTAAAACTTTGATAGTTTCATTTAGCATTGAATATAATATTGTAGAGGACATGAAAATGATCAAAGCTAACATTTCCTTATATGAGGTTAGTAAATTAAAACAACAACAGAAGTTGTTACTCATTGAACTAAATTTTGTCCATGCATCTCCATTTCCTTCTACTGTTATTACTTCAAAAGCCTCAAAAGGAAAGCATAAACCCCCAAATATCCCTATAGATAAGATTTTCCCTTCCATTGTTATTTTGATTGGAGATAGATCAAATTTTCATACTCCTCCTTTTCTCTTGACTTTTGAAATATTTAACAAGAATGCTCATAATTGTTTGGTAGATTTCGGTGCATCATCCAATATCATGCCTTATTTAGTCTGCCTCAAATTGTATGTTATAACTTAGAAATATGTTGTTCAAAATGTTCATATAGACCAAAAAAAAATCAAAGTCTTAGGAGAGATGAATGTTGTCCTAATTAGGCTATCTTCAAATCCAAAATTTTGTCAAATAATTGATATATTGGTCACAGACAACCCTGAATTTTATGGCCTTATTTTAAGCAGGGACTGGTCTGAGAAACTACATGGTTATTTTGCAATTGATTGGTCACATCTTTGGCTTCCCTACAATGGAAAATATAATCAAATTCGTGTTGATAGAGAAAAACATATGAAGTACTCTATGACCGATTTAGATGAGAAAAATGAACCAGTGGTGTTCACAAACAATATTCTAGAAAATTATTCCCTAGAATCTTTCTTTGGTAATTTCCTAGCTCATAGCTCTCCATTTCCTGTTGATTATGTTTTATCCCAGATAGAAATTTTTTCACAAATAGATTCATCAAGATGTATCAATATTGTAGATAATGTTGTTAATAAGTGTGATGAATTGTTTTGGAATATTTACTTTGATGTATCAAAATCTAATGATGGTGTAGGAGCTAGATGCACCCTAGTAAACCTAGATGGAGAAAAAACCATGCTTGCATGCATATTGGAATTTGATTGTACCAACAACATTGCTAAATATGAAGCATTGGTACAAGGCTTGTAGAAGGCTATCTGTCTTGATGTCTAGTATCTTAAATTTTATGGTGACTTAAAGATTGTCATTAAGTAAGTGAGATTTTCATTGTGATTCTAATCACCTTAAACATTATCAACCCTTGATCCAAGATTTAACTATTCATTTCACTGCATTCAATACAACTTTGATTCTAAGTTTACAGAATGCTAGTGCTGATCTCCTATCCAATGTTGGTTCAAAGCTCATTCATCCTGAATATTTTAGTCCTGATAAATTTCGATTGAGTTGATTTTTCGCCCCTCCATTCCAGATAACATAACTAATTGGTGTGTATTCAATGATGACAATGATATCTTAAGTTTTTTAACTTCCGAAGGGTCTTATTCAAATCAAATCATTGGTGAAGATGAACATACTAAGCAGTTAAATAATTCTCCTACAGATAATTCCTTGCCAAATATTGTTGTAAAATTGGAAGACTCGTATGATTTGAAAGATAGATTCAAAAAGGTTACCAATTACAAACTCCAACGTAGTAACTTGAGATTCGAATTTGTCAATCTAGGGTCTAATCATAAACCCAAAAATATAATTTAGGTCTTGTAATTACACCAAATGAAATATCTTCTTTCATTCATTTGTTAAAGAGATACAAGGATGCATTTTCTTGGAGTTATGATGATTTAAAAACCTATGACACATCTATCCTTCAACATACTATACCTATGTTGCCTGATGTAAAACTAATTCAGCAAAAACTTAGGAAGATTCACCCTAATCTTGAAGCTCAAATTAAGACTAAGTTAAATAAGCTACTCAAAGCCAAAATCATTTTCCCTGTCAGACATTCCAAGTGGGTTTCAAATTAGAAAAAAGAATGGAGACATTTGAATTTGCATAGATTCTGGGAATTTAAATAAAGCATTTGAAAAAGATAACTTTCCTTTACCTCCGATGGATCAAATTTTGCAATATGTTGTGGGTTTTGAATTGATGTCATTTTTATATGGTTTTTCAGGTTATAACCATATTCTTGTGCATCCCAAAGATAAACTAAAAACCACATTCAAAACCAAATGGGGAACATGCGCTTATCAGAAGATGCCTTTTGGATTGATAAATGTTGGAGCTACATTCCAAAGAGCCATGGATATCACTTTGAAAGGTTTGATCAATAAATTAATTGTTGTGTATTTAAAAGATATTACAATCTATTCAAAAAAGAGGAATACTCATCTTCATGATCTAAAACATCTTTGAAAGATGCATAAAGTTTGGAATCTCTTTGAATCATAGGAAGTCATTCTTTTCTCTTAGTGAAGGTAAGCTTCTAGGCTTTATTGCTTCCAAGGAAGGAATTTTCATATACCCAAAAACAATTAAGGTGATTTCAGAAATCCCCTTGCCTCACAATGAAAATCTATGCAATCCTTTCTTGGCCAAATCAATTTTGTCAAAAGATTTGTCCCTGATTTTTCACAAATTGTCTTACCATTACAAACCATGATAAAAAATAAGGCAGTCTATAAATCGGCACAAGCAAAAAAAAAGTCTTTTGAATCAACAAAGAAATCTATAATATATGCACCTTCATTATCAACACTCGATTTTTCTAAATAATTTGTTCTATATACTTTTTCTTTTGAATAGTCCTAAGCAACAATTTTGACCCAACCAAATGAAGAACAAGTTGAAGCTCCCATTTCTTTCTTTAGTTCTAATATACAAGGAGTTGAGTTAAACTATTTAGAAGTGGAAAAACAAGCTTTTGTAGTTTTTAAGTCAATAAAACACTTTAGACCTTTTCTCCTGAAATCACATATGAAAGTAATTGTTCCTTTCCGAGCGGTTAGACAATTGCTTATTTACAGAGAATTAGGAGAAAAGAGAGTTAATTGGGTTATTGCCTTGCAAGAATATGACCTAGAGATAAATCCAACTAAAATAGTCAGAGGTAAATGTTTTTTCAAATTAATAACTAGAGCTTTTGACAATTCAGTTGAAGAAGATTCATGTAACAATCTTCAAGTTTCAAAGGTATGTCCTATTGACACTGAATCTCAGTATTCCGATTTAATTTTTTATTTGAAAAATGGTTATGCTCCAGTATAACTCAATTACAAAAGAAAAGGAGCTTTGAGACTTAAAGCCAATAAGTATCAACTTGTCAATAATGTATTGTTTAGAAGAAATTATGATTCTATCTTACCAAGATGTTTAGAGAAGCCTAAAACAAAAAAAGTGTTGCAAGAACTACACGATGGACCAGTTGGTGGACACTATAGTAGGAATGCTACTACTCATAAGATCCTCCATGTTGGTTACTACTAGCTGACTCTATTCAAAGACACCCATGCTTATGTAAGAATATGAATAGTATGCCAAATAACTTCAAGGAAAGAAAAGAAGCTAGCCTTGCCTTTGTAGCCAGTTAATATCGAGCAACCTTTTGAGCAATGGGGACTAGATATCATAGGTGAGATCATTCCACACTCTTCTAAACAACATAAGTATAATTTAACTGCTATGTATTATTTCTCCAAGTGGTTGGAAACAATACCCGTGAAGGTGGTCAATTTTGAAATTTTTATCGATTTTATCGATCAATATATAATTACTAGGTTTCGCCTTCCTTATACCCTCATGTTCAAAAATGCCTATTATTTTTCTACAAATGTTATTACTCATTTCACACTCAAGTGAAGTTTTAAATTCAAATATTCTACAAATTACTACCCTCATGGAAATGGATTGGCATAATCCACCAATAAAAAACTTATAAGAATCATTAAGTGAACTATTGATTAAAATAAAAAGAACTGGCATAAAGCTCTAGTTTTTTCTCTATGGGCTGACAAAATTACTCATAAAGCCTCTTTAGGCACTTCTCCTTATCATTTAGTGTATGGAAAAGAAGCTATCTTGCCTCCTAATCTAGATTTTCCTTCACTGGCCCTATTATAATCTATAGAAGAACAACCTTGCTTTGATTTACAATTAAGAATGTCTCAAATTCTAAAGTTATAGGAAGTAAGAGATAAATCCAAACAAACTAATTCTCAATATTAGCAAATGGTCAAGTCTTGGTTTGATGCGAGTTCAGTAAGTAATATTTTTTTGAAATCGATGACTTAGTTCTGAAATGGGATAAGACCCATGAAGAAAAAGGTAAACACACAAAATTCCAAAAATTGTGGCTTGGCCCATTTCAGATCCTTGAAAAACTAGGCCCATCAACTTTTATCCTTCAAGATTTACAAGGAAAGAGAGATGCTCTTCCCGTAAATGGGCTAGTTTAGAAAAAATATGTTTTCTTGAAAATGCATATTCTGTTGTAAATATGTGAATAATCATATGTACATATCAATGTCTTTAGGTTAGTTATGTTGAGTAATACTCTTTTGGGTTCTGTCACCATTAACATGGAGTTTTATTAGTTAAAGGAGAAGTTTTTAGAAAGAAATTATAACATTGAAGTTTAGTATTGCACCTATTATAATCTTTGAAATCCTTATCTCCATTAGTTTGTAAAAATTTCATGACTTGAAACCTTAAAAGATCTTGTTATCCTTTAATCTGTCATGTACGGTTTCATTTTACATTTTTTAGAGTGTAATTCAAAAATATTTAAAACTTGAAAGATAAGGGGTCTCATTATGAGCCAACTTACCATGATCATGGGGAACTAATGATGTTGACATTATCACGACTAGTCACCAAGCTTGGATAATGTCTTATGGAGACATAACTATAGGACAAGAGGCCTCATCGTGAGCCAACTTGTTTAATATCATTGTAACCTATGAATGACATGGTCAGTATTTTTCTACCAAACCAGGACAATAAATTTCAAGCAACTAAAAGAAAATTTCAAAAAAAATATCAATGCCTCTAAAATATTACTATAAGTGGATGGGATACTAGTATTATTCAATTAAATGGTAACCCTGTCGAGGCTATGGATGCTTGCAAGCAGCAATGGCTCTACCAGTGACAAAAAATTCTATCTTAACGCTAAAATTCTATAGTTCTTTATTTTATCTTTACAACTAAAAAATGACTAACAAAGATAATGAAGCTTCTTATAGATAAAAAGTTTTGAAGTTTTACAAAACAATGAGTTTTGTGTTATTGAGCGTAATCTTAATCAATCTAAATTTCAAATATGTAGATCTTTTAAGTAATTTTTCTTTAGTTATTAAAATTTCATTTATTTTTTCAAAGATAACTATTTTGCCCAGTATGTCGCCAATTGTTGTAGTATTCAACAACACCCCCATTTACTTTTTATTTAGTTATTAATAAATAATTGGGACCCTTCTTTGATTTTAATAAAATTCTTCAAATTTCAATAAAGTTAGTACATTTTAGGATTTATTATAAAATTTTATAGGCTTGAAGGTTTCCCTTTATCGGAACCCATATATCAAAGCTCCACCTTTAAAATGTTACAATAAACATAAACCCTGATAAGCCCTCTCATAAAAGATTAAAGTTCCATCGAATCCTTAGTGTATTGTAACTTCCCTTTTGAGAAAGTTACAATAAATCCCCTCTATGATATGAATTCCCTGATGATATTTATTAAATGGTTTTCACTAAGATTTATCATAAGTCATGCGTGCCTCCTTATAAACAAATATTATAATGCCTTCTAGCCCCATAAATGTCATTTATTATATCAGCACTCACACTATCGTAACTTTTGTAATGTGATACTTCTGATATTTCACACTTCCGATGTCTCACACCTATGATTCTCTTCACTTTTGATATCTCTCATCGCTGATACCTTTGATATTCCTATTAAACCTCTCTATCAGAATTTTCACATTGGAATCTTGTTCCTTAAACCCTTGATACGACTCCTCCGATATGCCACCTCTGATATTAAATTCTCGATATCACTTCCCGCCTCTTTTCAATAACTATTACTTCATCGGATTCCCCATACATCGAAAATTCTCATTATCATAACTTCCCAACGCATCCCTATGATTCATTTCTTCGATATTTATCCTCCGATATGTTGGTTTGGAAATCCCACGTGATTTCACGTGTCCGCACTTAATGTTTGAGAATGGTGAAGTTATTAATTTCAAAATCATAAATGCTTTCATTCATTTCAGTTTGATTCTATCAAGATTTGATTTAAAGAAGACATTGTTGTTGTAAAGTCTCATTATTTGTGCTAAGTCTTCTGTGAGTAAAATTTTATCGCTCATCCCTGTGTTTTCTGCTACAGACTAGTCTTGACCATTGTAACATTGAAATGTCTAAAGCAGGGAAAGGAAAGAATAAAACCACAACACAACAACAATCTGCCACTCCTCCAATCAAAAGCACTGAAGACAAGAATGTTATGCCAGGGTTATTTTCTAATACATAATGTACTAAAGACTCTGGACAATCCTCATGGGAATCCATGTATAAAATCTTTGAAGATGAAGGATCCAGGGTCATGCAAAGGAAAATAACTATCGATTATTCTACCCCAGTATCAAACACTACCTACAGTGATGTGGCTAATTCCTTCTTGCATAGGATTGGAACCCGAACTAAAATTCTTCCTTATATAGACATGGTTCAGTGGGTTGTAGACAATTTGAGCATTTCCAACAGGAAGATTGCTATAATGAAGCAAACATTCATTGAATCTTTTACCAGCGAAGATTTGAGCAGGATGTACCATTTGCCCTATCCACAGTGTAAATATGAGAAAAAATTGTTGAAGCATTCATGAAAGAACACAACCATGCATCAGAGCCAATTAGAGGATGGAGGAGGGATCCAAACAAACACAAGCGAGAGGAAACTGGTAAGTAGTTTGTAGATTCCCTTGTTGGTCCCTATTTCCAGGTAGTTGCTATGATGTGTAGACTTTTTTCTTAGCCTAATACACATAAATTTATTGGTCAATGGGTACCACTTATTGATGGGGCTTCAGAGGGTTTTATCTTTGATTGGGGTAATATAATCTCAAATAACCTAGCCACCCATTTCTTTTCTTTTAGAAGCAAGTGTGAAGTCTCTGAGAGCATAATTTTCTCGTTTTACATGAGCGCATATATCATGGGCACCCTGTGTTTCACCATGGACTTTTCCTCTATGGGTTGGAAGTGGACTTCGGGAGGCCCAACCCCTATTCACATCTACCATGATATTCTTTTGGATTCTAAGTATCTACCACTTTTCTACAAAATTTGGACTTTTCCTCTATGGGTTGGAAGTGGAATTTGGGAGACCCAACCCTTATTCACATCTACCATGATATTATTTTGGATTCTAAATATCTACCACTTTTCTACAAAATCTGTCATGGAGTCATGCAACCCATATACCAGATTATTTTTGATAAATGGACTCCATGGGTATCTCCAGAAGCCGAAACTGACTTGCTCCAAGTAGGAAATTGGTTCGTCAAAGAATTATTCACCTATGTTAGTGTCTATGGAATTCTAGCTCACCCTCATGTGTTACTCCTATTAATTTCTAACAAACTTCTTGCTAGAGAGATAACCTATCAGACCGTATGAAACAATATTTCAAAAGTTTTGAAGGGATTGAATAAAAAGGTGTGGCTTGTTTTTCCTGTCTAGTGTGGTATATATGCCTTGGATAACTTTAAGCATGCAATAATTGAAATTAATGCTATTCAAGAGCTTGGTTTCCCCACTATTCCCAAGAGACAATATGACCCTCATCAAACTGTCAAAAGGATTATGGTTACATCAAGCATCAAGCAATTTTCCCATGAACTAGATAAGTTTGATGATTTGTTTGAGAGGGCTTATAATTATTAAATGGTTTGTAAACACGAAGAGAAATATATAACTCCACAAGAAATGATTCAATTCACTTAGTACAGGGTCTCAAGGATAGTAAATCTGCCTATGGATTCATTAGGGATTCCCCAAGGGAGGACAATTTCTAATGATGTTGTAGTTGTTGGTTCTACACAATCTACTAATGTTTCTCAGTCAAGAGAAATAACTGCCTCCTCTTCTTTCCAAGTAAAGGGTTTTATGCTTAATGCTAAGCTAAAAGAAATATTGGAAAATATATATTCAAGGTCTAAATTTTAAGGTTGATGAATCTCAAGTTGTTAAAACTCTTCTATAAGAGAAAGTCCAAGACACTTACAAAAGCCTTGAATATACTCTGATAAAAACAAAGACCCCTAAGAAGCCTTTGGCTGACAAAGATGTTGAAATTATACCTGCTTTCCCTTCTTTTGAGGCTATGTTAAGAGTTGAATAAATTACTCCACTAGACATCTTTTACAGCCCTCAGCACAAGGTTGTGGTTAAGAGGGTGAGGAAGAAAAGAAAAATTAATCAGTCCCAGGCTCCAGTTCCTGGAAATGTGTATTTTGAGGTGTTGTGGAAAGGCCCTTTGGAAACTCCTACAGAGGAACTGGGTAGGCTCACCAAATTCACAAGTTCTTATGCTTAAGCTACAAGGGACAAAACTATAGAGGTGAAACAATCACTAAAGGAGAAATAAGAAAGAAGAAAGGATTGTGCTATTAGAATAGAGCATTGAAACTAGGAAACAAAAGATGACCGAACAATGGAAAGGATAGGTCACAAAAATCCATAATAGTTTTAACTCCCTCAGACTTCAATATGATATTCATTTACAGGCCCAAGACTCTCAAATTCAGGAGCTACAAAGCAGGATTGAAAAGATGAGTGTCAATCCTGAATTAATTGAGCTTAAGAAGGAGGAAAAAGAGTTGAACATTCTTGTTTCTCATCAACATATTGTTTAACTTCCAGAAACTAGCAACTATTCATGATCTATGCAAGATAGATAGTTCTATGGTAGACCAACTATCAGATGTCAAGACTTACTTTGAGGACATAGAGGAGAAAATTGTTGGTTTCCTAACATGGCAAGAAAGCGCAGATGGAAGATTTTCCAATCTTCCTAGAATTGAAGAATCACACAAAGAGATTGTTTTTAGAGAATATGAAGTTCGCATCAAGCAAGCGAAAGCAACAATATTTCACACAAGGGATATTTCAAATAATCTCATTAAAGTAGTTAGGGATAACTTGTTTCAAGCCAATCCCATATCAAGTTGTCCCAAAGGATCATTGCCTAATATAAAACTACTTACTAAAATGTGGCAAGAATCCTCCAATAAGTGAGCCGAAGTTATTGATCAACTGACCAAGATCAACTTTGAGAGTCATTGGCAATTTTTGTTCAAACCACACAGTCAATGGTTGATGCTCCGATGTTTATCAAATGCCAACACAAAAATGCTGCTAATGTTTAAGGATGCAATCTTCGTCAGGAAAATGCAAATTCAACCAAGGTGTCCACCCAAATTAAAAAACATGGTAGATATTTATAAGTTGCAACAACGAATCGGAGGAAAATTTTCCTCCCAGGCTTAGATAATTTGTTGCAGGAGATTCAAAATTTGTCCCTTTTTGTTTATTTTGGCTACATTTGTTAAAACCGCATGAAGTTGTTATTGTATTTTCTATATTTGCATTTTTACATGAAGCTATAAATCCCCTCCATTTGTCATAAGAAGGGGTTCTGAAATTTTGAAAGAAGACTTAAGCTTTCACTATTGTAACTCAGGTTTTTTTTAATATATAGATGAAACATCGCCATTTTTCTAATGAGTAGAGCAATGATATATCGGGGACTATTATCCTTTTTTTATTCTTTCCTTAAGAGCTGAATGGAAATTTGATTTTGTTCATTATATATGTGTTGTAGCAATTGTGCATTATCACTATTGATATGTTGGATTGGAATCATAAATTGTATGTATGAACATCGAGATCTCATATATGTGAAGAATTTATAAGCTAATTTAATTAACCATTTAATTAAATTAGTTATCTTTCTTTGATTTAACTTCATATTTACACGATAATCTATATTGTCATGTCAATTATGAAATGTCTATAATCACATATACCAGCAACATTCCTAGGATATATACTAAGTTTATTAATATTTATTTTCAAATTTAGTTATATCATAGCTTTATACTTGTATTCAATCAATTTCATATAAAGGGAAACTGGTCCCATAATTCCAATCGGAGCCATCATCCCAAACGAAAAAGGATTTGCTCTAAGGTCCTGACCAGGTGATTTCCCCCAATGTTGGTGCTGACATTTCAGGCCATCAACACAACCATAAATCACTCTATCCTGAAGCAACAACATACCATTACCAGCAATGATAGTAGCAAGCATGTGATTAACGTCAACATCAATATCAACAAAGCATATCCATCAGAAACATCAATATAATATGAGCAAAAACACATCATAAGTTGTTAGAAAATCAGAAAGGCGGAAATATTTTCTTATACTTGATAATTACTAGTGATGTTATTGATTTTTTATTACGATTCTTTATATCTTATTTATTTTATTTCATCAAGTAATTACCAAAGGAACATCACATAAAACAATGGACACAAGATGTAGGCACCATGCCAGGGAAAAACCCCCCTCGAGGGGAAAATCCAGTCAATATTCTCTTCAGTTCAATAATATTATTTGAGACTCTTCACCCTAGACAAAGGCTAGACCTTCCCTCCACACCAAGTCATCCTCCCAGATGTTTGACCTCTCTTCCAGCAACTTTGACTATGTAGCAGCTTTCGACATCAAGCAACTTCTGGAATCAATGAAACCTGGAAGACTTCGATTTCCCAATCTAGGACACAAAACAGAGAGAGAGAGGTATCAAAATTTTATTTTTATTCTTCTCCTTAGACTCCACCAAAATCACACTTCTTTTGGCTTCTGGTCTTCATACTTTGCACTTCCTCTGACTTCAAGAGATATCGAACTTCTTGTGAGAGAGTATCCTCCGAATGAATTCAACTTGCTTGTATTGATAGGCCCCACGTGAGGTTGAATTAGTGTCCTTAGACCGAGTTGATGTCGTCTAGGTCGACTTGATGTGGAGGATACATAAATTACATTTGACTCAATACTTAACCTTTTTACATGATTCAAAAGCCCAAGAAGGTTCTCTTTAAAAGTACAATGACTCTATTGACTCGGAATATATCTTAGAAGCCATCAATGGGGACTTTGACCTAAAACATGGTTACCCAAGCATGAAACCCATGCTTTAATAAGTCAATATAATAATAATAATAATTTTTTTCTTTATTATTTTGAAAAGTACATTACAAGATGACTCAAGTACATTAAATGAAGACCGAACCTAGTTAAATTTTCCAACACTCCCTCTTAAATAGGTAGGTATTCATCAAATACAAGTACAAGGAAGATCTCAACTATATGAACCATGAAGAACTTTTAGGCACCACAATGCCATGGACTATATTCCTAACCAAGGAAATCTATCCATTGATCTCTCAACAATTTAGGCACCATAATGCCACGGACTAGATTCATGATCAGGGCAATCTGTCCATGTGGGAATAAGATGAACTAAAGCTTTCAACCTCCTTAGGTACCATCAAGCTTAATTGCTAACCATCAACCCAAATATCCAGGTGTTTATCCAAAAATAGAGCTTTATAATCAACACCACCTTTCCAACTTTAGAATCTGGACATCAACACAACGTGTCAGCCAGATGTCTTCCCAAGCAATGCTTCACTCACAAAGCCTCAACAATCCTAGATCCAACAGATCAAGGATAACTAATCTCTCCCAATCAAACTGATTGGTATCCATCATGCTATCAAAACCTTCGAGAGATTCACCTGTATAAACACAACCCCAATCAATAATATACTTTCACATGCACATAATCAAATACAAACCTTCGAGGTCTTCCAGAAAACTTGATGTTGCTTCTCAACTTTTCATAGTAGGGCTATCAACCGAATCTTTGAAAGAAGATTCCTCAATCATACACTTTCCTTCCTACTTTATATGTAGCAACATATTCTTCAATCAGATCCTGCTTTCCTTCTTTCAACAACGCCTCAAAATGCATTCTCCAATTTCCTTCTCCTACTCATGGCCTTCACTAAAACTTACGACTGTTAGTCCTGGTCTAGTGCATGACACATGAAATATATAATCATATTTTTCACTCCCTATTAAACAAAGAGGATCTAATCATTCCTATACAAGGAATATTCTCAACCATCCTCATATCCTAGGGAGATTCCTTCCATTCAAGCTCCCTCTTAACCTAGGGAGATTTCATCTAGACTCCCTCTAGATGGCTTCCATCCTTGTTATCAGATTCATTCATATATCATGCTTATCACATCAAATTTACTTATGATCATATTAACCAACTTGAAGATGATGTACCTGCACAACTTAGATAGCAAGTACAACCCAATTTATAGAAGCATGAAGTTATCCATATCAAAATATTATAACAATGGAAGTGTTTAGAATTTATATATATCAAATACCAAAATTAATTATAAACAAGAGACATATACTCTTCAACATCTTGCTAGGGACTTTGTCATAAACCCTAGACTACATCATAACAACTTTCATTACATATAAGGTTTCAATGTTTCTTCCAAAGGTATGCCTTACCTTACTACAACATATAGCCAACCCTAGAAACAATTCAAACTAATATATATCTACAAATCATCCAAAAACTTTTCAAAATTCATATGTTAGACTGCTCACTAGGGTTTCATACAAATCCTAGATTTCATACAAAAGAATCACTCAAAATCAATCACACCTTAGTCATTAACATGACCAACTTCCACTAGGGTTAGTTGCAAACCCTATATTTTCAATTAAACATCAATCCCAACTAAAACTTAGATTTCAAAAATCTTACACAAATCTCAAAGTGTCATTTTAACATCATTCATCAGATATTTTCACTTCTATTAAGTTTTAACTAAAAAACTGTAGAATTTCACAAATGCTATCATCCTAGAAAGACAAACTTTGACTAGGGCTTGTTTCCAAACCCTAGGATTCATGACCACTTACAAAAAGGTCAAATCATACATCTAGGACTTCATCATCATGCATAGGTATTTCATATCATGTGTTAGTCAAACCCAACTTCACAAATATCAATACACAACAAACTTGATTAGACTGGGGCTTGATCAAACAAACACACACATACCAAGGAAATCATTTCTAAGACATTATAAGGGTATTGATCACACATTCCACCAAACCCTAATGAGTTAGGGTTTCAATGTAGAAACATAGCAAACCTAAAATTACCAATATTTCAAAGGTTCGGGATTTTAGACTTTATCATTCAATCCTAACAAGTTAGGTTTTCCTGATCATACCAAAATACCAAACATGACATTATCAACAAAAAAATCAAATATCATTTCTCAATAGCCCTAAGCAGTTTAGGGTTTTAGTAATTCACATTAGCATACCCTTAGGTTAGGGTTTTCCAGAACCTGTCCAGGGTTCTACAAAATCAGTTAAGAATATGAGTGGGGTGGGTATATTTATCAAGTGATGGATCACCCAAAACAAGAATCTCTATGATTCAATATAGCTAGACACAACAATGTTAGTAATAGATTGTCAAATGAATAAACAAAAGAAATCAATGTTTTAAAGCATACCTTTGTTCTTTGACAAACCTTGTCTTAAGAGGTCCTCTTTCATACTGCTTGAGAATATAGCAAATGTCTTCCTAATCAAGACAATAAAGGAAGAATGGTGATTAGTATTTAATATCATCAAAACTAAATGAGTACATGAAACCAAAAACTGAAAGGAAATGAGATACTTATCTTTAAGAGTTGTTGGGGGCTCCCTCCAAATCTTGAGGGATACCTATAAACTTATAAAGCAAAATAAAATGTATTTTCCCAAAACATGTTAAAACCTATAAATTCCAAGCATACAAAATATAATATCTAAGACTAAAAGCAAAGGAATTAATAGTGTAAGTCCCTTATATCAGATTCTTTGGATTTTTCTTTCTTTGAGTCTCCTTCCTCAACAATGTTAGGATGATCTCTATCTCTCTTCTTATTCTTTAGATTTTTGGGACAATCACTCTTGTAGTGACCCTTCTTATGGCATTGATATCATTCTATCTTGGACATGTCAACTTTCTTCCTTGGTCCTTTCGTTTTCCTTCCTTTGTGTTGAGCAATGAAGGCATTTGATACTCCTTCACGATTAGCGACTAATGAAATCCTGAATTCTTCTTGACACAGGCAGTCCATAGTTCTTCAAAAGTGGGAGCTTCCTTCCAACTATTAATACCTGCAACAAATGCACCCCAAGAGGGTGGAAATCCTAATAGGGTAGTGATCACAAGTTCTTTGTCTAGAACAATTTCATTAATGGCCAAAAGATCATCTTTGATTCTTGTTATATTCACAAAGGAGGCCATTGTATCTTCTTTAGTTATCTTTGTGGTCCTTAGTTTATTCTTCAAGCTTGCCATATGACCAATGTTCTTAATAGTGAATAACTTTGACAAGGCTTCATACATTTCTTGAGCATGATAGATGTTAGCTATAAATGGGACAAGATTGTCATTTATTCCTTCTACCATTAGAGTCATATCCACCAATTTTAATTCTCAGGATTTTACTTTGTCAGCATCACTAGAGTCATCTGTAGGCTTCTTTTCTTTTCCTTCGACCAAGTCTAATACCTTGTTCTTTTCAAGGATGAGGTCAATCAATTTCTTCCATGACCTGTAGTTTGAGGCTCCTTCAAGTTTTTTCTCTGCTTTGATTATGTTAGACATCTTACTTGAATATAGTAGAATTTTTCCCTGAAATAACGCATTTGAATGGTTCCTTGATCAGGTGCTTGAGACTGCCTTTTTCTACTTTCTTCACCAAAGCTCTGATACCATGTTAGAAAATTAGAAAGGCATAACTATTTTCTTATACTTGATAATTACTTGTGATGCTATTGATTTGTTATTACAATTCTTTATATCTTTTTTCTTTTAGTTAATCAATCAATTACCAAAGCAATAGCACATTAAACAATGGAAACTAGATGTAGGCACTTTGCGAGGGAAAAACCCCCTCTCAAGGGGAAAACCCAGTCAAAATTCTCTTCCTTTCAATAGTATTCTTTGAGACTCTTCACTCTAGACAAAGACTAGACCTTCCCTCCACACCAAGTCATCTTCCTAGATCTTCAAGCTCTCTTCCAGCAACTTCGACTATGTAGCATCTTCTGACATTAAGCAGCTTCTGGCATCAACGAAACTTGGAATACATCGATATCCCAATCTAGGACACGAAACAAAGAGAGAGGCACCAAAATTTTGTTTTTCTTCTTCTCCTTAGACTCCACCAAAATCACACTTATTTTAGCTTCTCAGCTTCGTACTTCCTTTGACTTCAAGAGATACCAAACTTCTTATGAGAGAGTTTCCTCCAAATGAATTTGACTTGCTTGTATTTATAGGTTCCATGTGAGGTTAAATTAGTGTCCTTAGGCTGACTTGATGTGGAGAATAAATAAATTACATTTGACTCAATACTTAACCTTTTTATATGATTCAACATCCCAAGAAGGGTCTCTTTAAAAGTACAATGACTCTATCGACTCAAAATAAATCCTAGAATTCTTCAATGGAGACTTGAGACTTTGACCTAACACATTGATTGAGGAGGATCCTTGAAATGCTCAAAAATCAACTACCTCAGATGCTCATGAAACTAGCGCCAAGTCGAAGAATTGGTCATGTTGATTCCGATTATATATTTCGTTTTCAAAATGACCTCCACATGAGGGAGAAAACATGTTTTGAAGTTTTTCCCAAAGAGACAAAAAATGGGCTAGAGAAGGGCAAGTTGGAGTCTCAGAACATGACATGTGGCATTCAAGCAACAGGGCACATGGCAGCCTCAGAACAAGACACATGGCATTCAAGTAATAAGGCACGTGGCAGTCAAGTCCAACCAGGCGCAGGTCAAACTTCCAAGTTGTGGGTCGAACCAGTGACCACTGGGCCGACACCACAAAATATTACCAACAAGCCACAACATTAATTTATTAAACATGGGCACGAGTTTTTATTTAAACTATTGTGTATTTGGTATGTGGCAAAAGGGTTGGCAGATCCCGCCAAACCCAAAGGTTGTTTTAACGTCGCTCCAAATATGATCTAAACATATCACACAACAACCATATCATAATGACTATATGCCAAGGTTCAAACAATTTCTATATGTGCCACAAATATAGTGCAAAGTCTAAAGTTAAAACTATGGTTATGAAACATATGTCACAGTTGGCGAGCATGGAGATTTATTTATCTGCCTGGTGTATAGTTAACACATTGTCATAACTATATGATAAACAATATCACCAACAGTTATTTGTTGGTCTAATGTTGTACGTCGATTAAAACCATATGTTATATATGGTATGGGCAGACTTTTAATATTACAAAACGTTGTAATGTATTTCTAGTGTCTGCCAAACCAATCCGAGAGGCCCGCGGGTTTGACCCCAGGACCTGCTCATGGGTTTATTAAAAGCTTTACTATTGCGCTAGAGGCAAAAGAGTTGAAAAGTGTGTCTGTCGAACTTGTGTTATTTGTGCCTGTAATATGCCTTTTGAGGCATAACTCGAACAATATTGGGCCTTTTTGAGATCTGTAAGTTGCATTGGAGAGCTGAGGTTGAGGCCTATCTTCTGACAATAGCCATTAATGTATGTGTGCACATTCCAGAATGGTGAATTTGATGTAAAGAGACTTTATGAGTCATTTTAATACAATGGACACCCATTGGAAGCAAACCCGAAGATGTAGTCTAGGAGGGATGAACTTCATCATCAAGTTTTCTGTGTTTGCTTCTTATTCTCTATTGTTCATGATTAATTTCAGATTTCAATTTTTATGTTTGAGGCACATAAAAATTCAATTTTCCTCATTTTTTCGCTTAAAAAACAACCTTAGTTAATATTTGGTGAAATTGCGCAAATAGTCAATTCTGTTGTTTTCAGATCAAACATGGTGATCCAAGCATGAAACCCATGCTTTAATAAGTCATAATAATAATAATAATTATTATTATTATTTTCTTTATTATTTTGAAAAGTACATTACAGGATGACTCAAGTACGTTAAATGAAGACTGAACCTAGTTACATTTTCCAACATAAGAAACAATAATCTCAACCAACAACACCAACTACATCAACCTCACTCTCAAACAAAGAAGCTACAATATATCATGAGCGTCACTCTCTCCATCAAATTCACCAGCGACATAGCAACAACATATATATATTTGTAATCATGATCATCCATGTCCATCAGGTAGCAACATCTAAGCAGTAACAAAATAATCACATCATCAAAAACATAGTGTGGGAAGCAGCAACAACATCCTCATGAAGATAAGGCCAAGGTAACCAACAACCAACAACCAAAACAACAACTGAACACCATAGTTGGTCAATGACCATGCACTAGACATGCTCCCCTTGAGCATCACCATCAACATCAATCTGCAAACAAATAAACAATTTCACAACATGCATGCTCCCCTTGAGCATGTACTCAGACTGAAGTCATCAACCTGTAACAAAATATTTCTATTTGAATAATATACTAGAAGACAAACTCTTGACTAATGACTTGACCAAAAATTACAGGGTTTCATAGGTTTTTTTTTTTTTACATAACTGAAGCAATCAACTGACATCAAGGACTCCATGGACCCTACGTTTACATCAATGGCACTTATTTATCATAACCAAGGATTGATGGACACTCAAAATATTCTTTGATTGGTATTCAACCATACATTCCTTTCTTGACATAAACAATCCCCTACCTGGCGTGCCATTTACACTGTACCTAAGGGCAGTATCAATGAATGTATAGGAGATGTTCTCCTTACAAAAGAAACAAATTAGAGCATGCATTGCTACAATGCAAACCGAGTTTTCAACACTCATCGAGACATCAAACATTGACTCTTAAACTAACTTGGTAGCATACATCTCTGCCAAACATTACATAGCATAACATTTGGCAAATACAGACACCAACGCAGAATATTTTTTTCTCAGTCGATCCAAATTATCAATGAGCCCTGCTAATAAGGCTATATACGTTCCATGTTCTAGTTCAATGCGTTGTTCACCCATAATTCTTGTGTGAAAATATAGAAATAACATCGAATCTAACATGCCCACGCCCGTCACTTTAGGCAATGTTCTTATTTATAGGGACCTTCAATATGATGATCACACACCAAAACAGATAGTAGACTAACTATTGATTTCTTTGTCTCAAAAGAATGAATCGATTTCAATCCTCACCGTCATTTGTGGATGTCCTAAAGAGTGAAATATGCACGTAGTTGAGTTGCAAATATCTCTTAATGGTAAGGGCTCTGCCTGCTCCAACAAAAACTGGATATCCACATTTAAAGTCAACTAAGACACATAAAATTTACAAATGCTTACTTTCAAATTGGCATGTGCATTTCTTCACTATTTCCAAGCACGTCGAAGATTGCAATACTATCATCATCCTTTCTTGTTTCATTTACACGACCAAGAAATATACTTGGATTTCCAATGGAGATAAAAAACCACACTGACTTTCCATCAAAATTACCAACTATATCAACATTAGTTCTTCTCAATTCAATTGTCAAGGGCCTTTCTCCTTAGATCGTCTTGCATACACACGTGACTCCACTTACGATTGGCTGTTGGGCCTTTCTCCTTAGATCATCTTGCATACACATGTGACTCCACTTACAATTGGTTGTTACACAACATATAGAATAGATTCCACATAGACAATGTTTGTACTAATGGGATCTAAGGAAATGCACAAGTCTGAAAAAGAGTTTAGCTCTACCTAGACTAATTTAACAAGGTGACCCTTACAATATTATGAGATTTTGGCAGTTGGGAGCGCCTGAATTTGAGCCTCGACTATTTTTCATCTTCTCTTTACACTCTCAGGTGTTCGCTCTACCTCAGTATCCATTTTCGTTGCAAAATTTGTAAAGAAAAAGTTTCACACTAATTTAAGGAATATATACATTCCCTCACATCATATTATCAACCAATTTGTCGCACTCTAGCTTACTTTCATTATTTGTTTTCCCGATGATTCTTCTGAAACTGGTTGGAGATGTTCAATGAGGTCTCGACTGGCTATGGTGCTTTGCATACAAACTTCTTACTGTCGCTGAAAAGTATCAGCAATACTAACTTGGATTTTTCTATTTCTATCCTCCTTTTCTTCATGCAAAGTCATCTCTTTTGCTTCATACTTATCCAAATCAAGATAGATTGTTGCAATTAATGCATCATAATTTGGATCACCACGTTGATTGTCGGATGGCACACTGGATATGAAATTCAGGGCACTCATTGTTCCCCAGACACATTGACTTGTGAATCATAGTCACTCATTGTGAACCATCATCTTCTAAGTGACAATGGTTCACAACACAAAGCATTGAATATAGCAATAACACATTCAGATCTAATGCCATTCAGTAAACACAGAGAGACTAAGAGAACAAAAATTACCCCAGATGCTGATAAAAATTTCTTTTCGTGGAGGAGCTCACCCTGAAATTAAGAACTTGTTGCTTCAAGTTCCCCTTGAGGTTGAGTTGGCCTCATTTCCTTTCTAAGCCACTTGTTTCTCCTTCTCATCAACAATATGATTTTACTCTTTTTGCTTCCATACCTTTTTGAATTTTACTTGCATGCTTGAAGTACTTCCACCAAGGTACCTTTTCTTCCATCTAGACTCCATGAGGGCCAAGGGAAGCTCACAGTCTTTGGCCTTACAGTTGATATTATCACAATTAAAACATATCATGTGCCAAATAAATGGAAGAAATGGCTTAAAAAAAATTATGATCTTCTTTCTATTCTTTGTGCCATAAAACCTACAATCAACAGATTTATGCTCGAAATCATTACAAAGATAACAATAGTCATAAAAGGGGTCTTTGTACCTGGTGACTAATGGTACTTTTCCTTGAGAGTTTTCCTCATTCAACCGCTTCTTCTTCTTCTACTGGGAATGGTTTGTTTTTCTGCTTTTGCAATGTGCCCAAATTTCTGACAGCATAAACATCTCAAATTTTTCTTTGGCACACTCTTTGTGTCTTGATTATGATGTCGTTTTCCTTTATTTCTGCTTTTAGATTCTCACAATTGTTGATATGTTGTTTGTGGTGGTTTTTAATCTCCTCTTCAGTTCTCCTTGCTTTCTCTAACTGATTTTTCATATCCGCCTTTTCTTCCTTGAAAGCATATTCTTTCTCCTCAAGAATCTGCAACAGTTTCTTCATATCTCTATTCTCTAAAGTCAACTTCTCAATTAGCCTTGCTTGAGCTTTGTTTTCAACCTCAAGGGTTACTAATATTTTAAATTCATCATCCTCAGATTCCCGCACTGGAAAAATGCCTTCCTCACTTCTTGAGGAATCAACTTCAAAACATTGATTATTTTCATCTTCTATAATCCCAAAATCATCATCACTAGATTTGCAAGGAAAATGTCCATTACTGAAAATATTATATGTTGTACCTTTTACTAGGAGAAGAGGCTATGTAGATTTTGCAACATTCTTGATTTGTTTACATCCCTTCTTCTTCTTAGATTGTTTCCTCTCGTTCTTCGCCATGGCCCACAATCTACTCTCAAGTGATCAAACTACTCCTTTCTTATACCAATTGTTGGAAAATAGATTACTACTAAGAGGGGGAGGTGAATCAATATTAACTGTGATTCTGTAACTTTTAAATAGTTTTACTAAAACACTGAATGATTAGTGAGCTAACATCAAAAAAGAATTAATAGCATATAGAATCATTATAGCAATAAAGTAAAAACACCATGAATAATCAATAGTAAACCATGTACATAAGAGGATACAATGTTTCTGGTGGAAAACCCTCTCTAGGGAAAAAAACCACCCATTGTTGTTGTTGCTCAAATCTTCTATTATGTTGAACATTTTTTTACATCGAGGAGCTAACACCCATTAGTTGGAAGACTAGACTACTATGTCACTTTGCTAGTAATACCAGATAGAAAGACTCTTCTCTCATGACTCTATGAACACCCATCCATTGTAAGCCACCACAACCAACGAGCCACACCTAACACTACTGGACTCTAGAGAAATATGATTCCTATTCTGATTGTTGTCTAGAAGGCCCCCACCTTCTCTACTCATTTTTTGTTATGAAGCCTCAATGCCTTCAACGCCTCCATGTGAACCACGTTTCATGCATTTTCAAACCGATCTCTCAAACCTACTCAACATGAGCGACCCAACAACCTCACTGATCTAAATCTAAAAATGATAAACAGATATATGTGCTCTACTCAACGCAACTATAGATATACAATATGCTAGATAGAACATTGTAGCACATTCTTACTCTCACACCAACAATCAATCCACACACTCTCTTAATAATCCCCTACACTCACAAAAGCATATGTCAAATTATTCTCAACAATATCCAAATCAATACCTTGGTAAAATACCATGGTTATCCCAATACCATGGATGCTTGTACCATGATAATCTCGAAGTCAATACCATGGGTAAATACCATGGTTATGCCAATACGACAAACCCATGTACCATGGTATCCTCTAAGCCAATACCATAAACATATGGTAATGCTAATACCACGTTCACTTGTACCATGGTAATATCTAACCCAAGTGCCACCTTGCTCCACACATACAAACACCTACACAATTGTTAAACAAGCATATGCATAAAATCTTCTTCTATGAAAACGATACATAACATTTGCACATCAACAAATTTGTCACAAGCCAAACTTCTCTTGAACCATCTATCACACTCATACATACTAAAACCACCTGCAACACATGTTACCATAAGGTAAATAGGTTGACATCAATGCCAACCAACAACACTGCATCCAACAACTACACCAACAATTGCATCATCAATGCCAACACCAAAACTAACACAATGGGAGTTAATGCACAATAGTGGTGATTTTTCTTATAACACAACTAGTTTGTTTTTCAAAACATTGCAAATAATTATTAAAAAATTCCTTTCATGCATTTCAATCAGAATCGGAAAAGGGAAATTAAAAGGAAGAATGTTATTGGAAAATGATGTTAAATACAAACCAAACATGGAGAACCTTCTTAAAAGTGACATTGGTTACATGGATGTCAAGCACATAAGAACTTCTCTTTATTTCCTACATCAAATGGAGAAAAATATATTTGTGATGATATGTCAACAAGGCCCTTCGACTTTCTTTGTCACATTTCCAAGCATTGAAAATCGATGGACTCCATTAGTCAATACATTGACTAGATTACTTGACAAAAGGAAAAAAAAAACATATTGAAACAATAGAATATTGTAACATTCACTATCTCATAATAAATAATCTAATAACTTATACTCATTATTATAGGCATATGATCAATGCTTTAAAGAAAATAATATCTCAAGAGAAAACATTATTTAGAGAGAGTGGATTTCTACTTTGTATATGAAATCCAAAATAGAGGAAGCGAACATGTACATGGGTTGTTATGGGTATAAAATGCACCAATATATGGAGTCAATAATGACATTAACATTGAAAACTTCATTGAAAATTATTTAACTTGTAACACGGAGCACCATGATCTAGAGCTTGCAAAAATACATGAACACTATCATACAAAAAAATGTAAAAGGAGAAAAGTCTCATATTGTAGATACAATTTCCCAATGCCACCCATGAGAAGCACGAAAGTTCTTGAACCAATTGGCTTGGTAGATGAGACATTAAATGAAAAATCAAAATTGTTGTATAACATCTTGGAAAAGAAACAATATGACAACAATAGTACTTTTGACCAATTTTTGGATGAATTACATTTAACTGAATCTGATTACATCATAGCAATACAAAGTAAATTGAAGCAACCAATGATTTTATTGGAACGAAAACCTTCTCACATTTGGAACAATAGCTTTGCAAAGAATATACCACAACTATGAAATGCAACTATTGATGCCTAATTTGTCCTTATTGCATATGCAACTATATCATATTGCACATTTTACATGACAAAAGTTGACAAATTAATGACAAATTCATTTAAAAGGATAAGAAGAGATCATGAAAAGAGAAAAATAAATGCTATCAAAATGATACGTTCATTGGGAAATGCTTTGCTTAATCTCCAATAGTTCTCAACTCAATAAGAAGTTCATATAACACTTTCTCTTCCATTGAATCATAGTTCACGAGAATGCATATTTATAAATGCAACACCAATGGATGAACGCACATTTATCCTCAAACCATAGTTTTTTCTAAAACAAGAAGATGACAACTCCGAAAATGTCATTTGTAATTCCTTTATTTATTATTATATTGGTCGACCTCATGCTATGTAATTCGCCTCAACGTACAACAAAAATGGCATACCCATTTCAAAAAGGAAAAAACCAAAGGTGATTTAGTTCATCAAATACAAAAATCACATTGACTATCGAAATTATTGCAGAGAGAAGCTTTTGCTATATGTTCCATTTAAAAAAAAGTGAAAGTACATTGAAGCAAAATTTTCTATCATGGGAAGTCGCTTATATCTTACATGAAAACACAATTAAAATAAAGAATCTAATTTCACATATAATGTCAACCCACTATAGGGTGATTTAGAAAATGCCATTGAAGAGATCTAAAATAACTCCATAGATCCCATTGATACAATGGAGAAACACAAAACCATTAAACAACATGGTGAAAAATATGATTTGGAAATAGACTTGCAATGTTCCCATCACCATGCAAAAAAAGACAATTAAATATGGGATTCCATTTGTCAAAGCATCCATTTTTGCTTGAAAATGTTGAATATTGTGGACTAAGAAGAATTCTCAATAGAGAACAAAAATCAATTATCAAATACATTGCAATGAAAAAATGTATGAACATAGATAGACCATTGTATTTATTCCTAACTAGAGGAGTCAGAACTAGGAAAACATTTATTGAAAAAGTAATATTCCAAATGCTCATGCAACTTTATGATGCACACCATCCAACTGATTCTTTGAAACCAAAGGGGTTGATATTAGCATACACAGACAAAGTTGCATATAATGTAGGTGGTACAATAGTCCATTCTGCATTGATTATTCCCTTTAACAAGTCTTTCCCCACGCCCCTTAGAAATGAAACATTGGATGCTCTCAGAAAACTTTAAGAAGAATTGAGACTAGTTTTCATTGATGAGGTTTCCTTGCTTGGAAGTTGTTTCTTGCTTTGCATAAATGATCGATTGAGAAACATAAAACATGTCCAAACAAAACATTTTAGAAATGTCGATATCATATTTTGTGGTGATCTTTATCAAGCACAACCTAAACAAGATTCCTTGATATTTGAACAACCTATTGCCACAAACAACCAGTCTCATATGACTTATGGCAAGAAAATGTAAAGTGCTATGAATTGCATATTACAAGGTGCCAGACAAATGAAAAATTAATCATATTGAATAGAATGAAAACAAACACTCAAACATAAAATGATTTGGCATATTTGAACAAAAAATATGTTAGACATGTACCTATTGACCCCTATTTCCCCTATTTCTTTTATAAATATAAAGACGTGACTTTTCACAAGAAGAAAATGTTATCCATTGTTCTTGGCAATGAAATTGTCATCAATAAAATTGATCAAGAAGAAGAAAACCATGGTGATTTTCCTTCCCTTTTACATACAACAACATTGCCTACATAGATAGTCATAAAATTAAATGTTTCAATTGAATCATATATAGGTTGGCAATTATGATTCACAAGATGGTCTTGTTAATGGAGCAGATGGAAGCTTTAAAGCCCAAACAAAAATAAATGAAATTGATGTCATATGGATCAAGTTCTTCAATGAAATCATAGGACATTGCTAAGCCATGAATTTAGCTCAGTTATATAGTGAGGACATTTTCCAAGATTGGATCCCTATATCGCAAATAGAAAAAATAATATCATTACCAGCAAAAATAGGGCATATCAAAATACAAAAACAATTTCCTATTCAACTAGCATGTGCACGCACAATCCATAGATCACAAGGACTCACACTAGACAACCTTGCATTTGATCCTACTGGAATACAGACTCATTGGTTAGTTTATATGAATTTGTCTCATGTTAGGAACATGCAATCCTTGTTCCTATTAAAATCTTCAAAGAAATAAAACTTCAAAGTTAAGAAGAAAATAATAGCTGAAATGGACTATCTACGACAAACTGCAAAATGGGAGCTAGATTATAATTATCAATCTTTGCATACACATTCATGCACATCAGTTTTCTCTATAAACAATCACAACCTAGAAACCTATATTGAAGATGTTTTCAATGACTATGATCTAATGGAGGTTGACAATTTTTTTTACAAAAGACACATTTGAGACAAGACATATTGCAACAAAATTTCAAAACCTTCAATTGCATATCAAGCCAATACACATATGGATTAGTAATACGTTTCAAACATAACATAAGCACTGTTGAACATATGCAGTTTCAACAACACAATGTAGAAGCACTGATGTTAAATATCGTTCTCCACAGAATCAAAATTTCAATTGTTAATGCTTATGCAACACTCTATTCCATGTTGCTCGATATACTAGATATTCTTGAAAAAACAGTTTCCAATATATATTTTGTTAAATCAATACTCATCATAGAAGATTTCAATGTTAACATGCGTCAAAGTAACAATAGAACAAAGGCACTAAAAGAATATATGTATAGTCACAACTGTTGGAAATACTGGGGGGGAGGGTGAATCAATATTCCTTAGCAATTAACACTTTTAAATCTTTTCAGAACATTAGTTAATCTTCAATTATTATTAATGTTTATGCAGTAATAACAGTAAATAAAAGAACACAATAGGCACAAGAATTCTAGGTGGAAAACCCCCTCCGGGTCAAAAACCACCAAACGCTTTTCTAATAAATTCTTTAATCTTCAGCCCCAACTGAAATGAAAGCAACAACTTCCTAGAATTCTAGAAAATAATTCTTCTCTAGCTCCCAGTGGAAGGATGCCCCAACGCCCTGGTTTCTTCAGTAATCAACTGAATGGATGCCCCAACACCCTAGTGATTCATAATTCGCCCTAGCACCACCCTACCACCCTAAATTTTTCACGAGATCCAACCTATAGGTGACTTCATGCACGAGCTTAGCACCTCCCTGCCACCCTATAATGACTGAAATGAGATAAGAGTGTGGATTCCTATACCAAGGACAATGATCCACAATACAATATGATTTACAATGATTTTGACCGAACACCCAATCACATTATGACCTGCAACCCAACCATGACATCATCCAAACAGAGACTCCTATACCTCCCAATAATGCCTTTTCGACTCTAGGCAAATTGACTCTTTTACAATAATGACTCTTCCAATGATGACACTTTTACAAATGATTCTTTTACAACTTTATAATGATGACTCTTGGCCTTGACACTTCTTCACAATATACAGATGCTTGTCATGTATTCAAAGGATGTCCCTCTGCAATGCTTCCTTTGATTTGATACTTCTGCTCTTAACCCAAAATAAAACAAAATACCCTTCAACTTACCTCTGCCTGCAAAACAAATGTAAGTGCATAATAATGAATAATACAAATTAAAATTACAATGCATACCTAAAGTGTGCTTGTCACTTTTGTTGTTGACTTGTTGCAGTAGTAGAAAAATAATCCCACTCTTGATATAGGTGTGGACTCTATGTAAGACTATATCCAAAATTGACCTAAAGATATATACAATGAAAACTGATGACATGCCCTTGACTTGTGATGACCAAGTTCTAAGTACAACAACAAAGACCATTCTATCAACTATGAAAAGACAAGTAACATGAAATTACAACATCATATAGATTTAGCAGACTTGTTGTAGCATCAAGAATATGTAGCATCAAATGTATGATATCAAGAATAGGACATCCGAAATGTGGTATTAAAACTAATTGTGATATATAGAGACATAAAGATATAACCGAGACCCTGTATGTACTTATGTTGTCTTACAAAAACATATGTGAGAGATGATACTCATATTTCAAATGTAAACACTAATCATACATACCTTATTGTAGGAGACTTAACATGGACTGTTGATGTGTGGTCCTCACTGCAATGATCCTTGAATGTATGCTTTTTCTTGCCTTCTAGGAGCTCGAAATTGAATCTATTGTATCTATGTAATTTCGGATCTCCAGGGTCTGAAATTTTGTCCTATGGTAGCCCTCTGAGTCTTATTTCCATCCCCACATTTCTGATCAAGATTGGATTCTTCAAGAAAGAGTTATTCCCAATCTCCCACGATGACCTGATTATAGACTGGTTCCGTCGAGCGAACTTGTATGAAGTGCCATGTATCACTGTTGCGACCTTCAGCCCTGAAAAATATATTCAAAAAACTAAAGCCTGTCCTCTTTCTGTGACCATTTACTAAATTTGAATCCAATTCTCAGAGAGAAAGTTAAAGCGATTTTCCCAACGTCACCTGTTTGACATGGAATTCAGGAGCTTGCAAAAACCCTAACTTTCTCATATCATATCTCCTAAAATGTAGCAAACCAAAATCTGAAATTTTGTCACGAGGTTCATCAAGATTTCGTCTCAAATGGGTTTTAATTTTAGCTTCTGAATCTTCTAAAAAAAAGGTATAGCAAAACTTCCACGATGACCTATTTGAAGCCACAAAATCCCTACTAGAGGAGGATATGAGGGTCATTATGTATATGAATGTCTTGAGTTGAGAGGGTCCTCAACAAGTGAACGTTGGAGGGATTTTAGGAGAATTATTATTATTATTATTATTAATTATTGACTATTCAATTACCACAACCAATTATGAGTGCCATGCCACAACCCCATAGGGTTTTAACCCACTAACTGGGGTTACTAACTTCAAACATGAATATCTCTCAAACCGTGAAGAATTACTTGGTGTGCCATATATTAACAAAAACATATCGACGAGTAGAATCCATCTAGAAGATCCTTGACTCAGAATAGAGTAAGTTGTCAAGTAAAAATGCCCATGCAAGATCGGGGTAGTCCCCGGTGCTGCTTGGGTTGACATCAATGACAACCACTGATCAACAACAACCTCCATTTCCTTCTAGATACAAATACCTATGCATACACATCGCTCATTAACCATGTATGGTATAAAATAACACACATCTACAATATTTTCAAGTTAGATTTGAGATCATGACACAAGGTGTCTCATAATGGACCATATATATGCAAATGAAACATAAAACATATCATACTCTTCCCATATTTGCAATTAACATCATTTTTCCCCTTTTGTTGCCATTGAAAATTTTGTATTTATTAATCTTGTTTTGCAAGCATCCTTTGCATTCATTTCCAAAGAAGCTTCTAATGCATTTTCCTTTTTGTTATAGAGCAAAAATGGATCAAAGTTGCAATGACCAAAAACACAAAAGGCAAGTATCTACAAATATTGTTTCTACTTATCATTGGTTCCTTTTTTCAATATGTATATACATATTGTTCATAACATAATAAAAGTAAAAGCCACTGCATTCCCAATTAAAGATATCTATTTACCAGACAAATATGGAATTGATTTCCATGTTTCCAATATTTAATTGCAGCTTTTTGCTCATTATCATTTACAATGCAACAAATATCTTGTAGTATTGAACGACAAAGAAATACAACATTAGAACAACAAAAATAATTACAAAAAAAAGCAACAAGGAAAGCCAATCTATGCCCATATCTTATTTTCATCTGTCATGTCTGTAATATACACATCAACATTGTTTACTTGTAAGTGAATTTCCCTTGCTTGACATGTCCATTACTTGTGCCAAACAAAAATGCATCATCGGTCATCTCAATATCAATTGAATAATTGAACATCCACAAAACTTGAAAATTGTTCCATGGTGATGCCATGGTTGTTTACAACACGTTTATGGACAAAGCACAAAAAACTCGCCAAATATTGTGTGTATATCTAACCGATCAACAAGGATTGATGGTGATCACATTGGTTGTTCCAAGTGAACTCATTGAAAAACACAATCAAAAGATCTTTCTAGGAAAAGGAATTGCAGTCACAAATTTGTAGATTTTACCAAAACAAAAACTATGACCATGGCTATTGTGACCGTATTATGTTGTTAGACAATACAAGCATTGTAGAAAACATCAACCTAGTTTGTACAGAATTGTTGTAGCACTTGTAACAACAACTCAAAAAGTTGGTCTCCAATATACATTACAAATTAGATATGGAAGTTCTAGAGATGATATGGCAATGGTAACATGCTTACCCTTGCATCATTCACCCTTGAATCTTATGAGTTTCAATTTATTATCTGTATGCAATGACAACAATAACATTTTGGTCCTTTATGTGACAGGTAAAACTATTTGGAAATTTTGCACCTGTTTACAATGAAACAGAAGTTGCAAAATGGTGATATGTCGTTTATGCTCTTCAAAAACATAACAAAAAGAAAAAATCTCAAGGAAAAAACATTTCGTACAATGCAGGGCACATTCATCACACATTTGAACACTGAGATGAAGTAAGATCTCAAAAAAATAATTGACTGACAAATCCAGGTATGCACATACCCAATAATCCATTCATCCTACATGTTCAATTGTCTCTATAGTCACTTATTTTTCATTATATATTTGTTGACTAGTCTTCGCTTCTAAAAGGTGCAAGGAACACTTGTGGTTGCAAACGCATATTCTACACCATTTGAACCTATATGTGCACTCTACAATGCCCAATATCACCATCTACACTGATAGAAGATACACCACTATTTTGTGTTAAATGCAAACAAAAAGCCCATTTCTTTATTTGTATTATATCAATTACATTATAAGAACTCCTAATAATAGCACCTTGCGATGTTTCCTTAGAAACATACTAGTTCTAAAGCAACCACTACCTACTTTAGCTCAAATGTCTTATCAAGAATATTTGCAAAAAAAAACAACTACGATTTATATATTGTGCAATCTCCAAATTCATGGTCTTTTCACTCTAAATGGAGACAATAAGATTCTAGATGTTGACATTAACAACAAGAAAAACAAATCCATCCAAAGATTTAACTAGCAACTTTGCCTTCTCTCATTAGGTATCATCCTCGTTCTTTGAGCTTGGGTTTTTAGTCATATAACCAAATTCTTCATTTTTTTACTTATAGAACCATAATAAGCATTTTGTATTATTTTTCATCTTTTAGGGCTCACCAAAGTTCATAAATAATACTTTTACCGTGTCTACGTTGTCGAGATGTTGCAGATCTTAAGCATCAATGCTAAAAAGAGATTGAATATGAAAATGAAAAATTCCAAATTTTTTGTTTCAGAATTGATCAAGAATACAAATTCTTTGTTACTATGTTCATCTACAAAGACATTTATACTTCAAAAGAAGAAATTGAATATGAAAATGAACAATTCCAAATTTTTTGTTTCAGAATTGATCAAGAATACAAATTCTTTGTTACTATGTTCATCTACAAAGACATTTATACTTCAAAAGAAGAAATTGAATATGAAAATGAACAATTCCAAATTTTTTGTTTCAGAATTGATCAAGAATACAAATTCTTTGTTACTATGTTCATCTACAAAGACATTTATACTTCAAAAGAAGAAATTGAATATGAAAATGAACAATTCCAAATTTTTTGTTTCAGAATTGATCAAGAATACAAATTCTTTGTTACTATGTTCATCTACAAAGACATTTATACTTCAAAAGAATTTTTGTTAAATTTCTAAAGGTTGATAAGAATAATTTTGTTTTTCCGTGGATAATGATATTACTATAAAAATATTTTTACCTTTTCATTTGCTATATGTTTTGCAAGTAGTCACCTCTAAGAATTTTAATGTTATGTTATCACATACGACATGCAAAACTGGAAGTTGTTTTCGTGAGGGGTCCGAAATCGTTATGGAGTTGCCATGTCATATGTACAAGGGGACCTGAAACCAATTTTCTGCCCTTGATCTGAGCGTGCACATTCTCGTTGTTCATATTATTAATTCATTTATGTGCAAATTAAGCAAAATAAATGTATTCATGCTATCACCTAAAACGAAGTAATAGTTTACATTTCCAGAAATTAAGCAAATTAATTATTTTGGCAACTACACTATGTACAAAGTATTTCATGATCAACATCTAAATTAAATATTAGTGTATGATTAAGAAAATATGCCTTTAATTCGTACTTATTATAATGAAGTTTTTGCATTTTTGCATTTCTTTTTTCCCTTTGTTGTATAGGGATTTCTTTTGTAGGACTTTGTTATATGAGAACAATATAGCTAATAGTTGAAAATATAAGAGTGTATCATGATGATTAAAAAATTTGATGGATGGTATAATTATATTTGTTTTTTACATGTTATATTTAACAATTTTGATTGATAGTTTTATTATTTTTTAGTATTATGGTCATGTTTACATTTTTATAAAACTAATTAAGTTATAAAATTGATATCAATTATGTTTGAAGATTAAATAGATGAGCCACTTATATTTGTTTCTAAACACTATATTAAATGAATTTGATTGATAATTTTGATTTTCTTAATGCTATGGTGACGTTGGTATGACTAAATGCTTTTAATTTATGACCTAATTATTCTACCAATATCTTATTCAAGAAGTGAAATTAAATTGAAATATAAATGTAAATGTAAATGAAATGTAACGTGAATTAATTTCAAACAAAATGACGACACCCTCCACTTGGTGACCATCATCTTTGCAGTGTCCTATCAAGCTAACATGTGCCTTTATCACCAAGCCCTTGCATGCATGACTTCAATGTTGACCTCGCTCCTCCTCCTAGCATATTAACTGGCAACATTATGGCCTCACTCTAGTTTTTCCTGACGACCACCCGACTCACAGTCTTGCCTCTTTCCACCATGCTTTGTTCCGGCTACCATTGTAAGCTCTGCGCCCTTCACTCATCCCTCCTACTTCAACCGATTCAACATAAGTCATAAAAGAGGTAGGGTTCCTCGTGTTGGGCATGGCAGAGGCAGAGGTCCCCTACCCACCTCCCATGTCATAGATGAAGACTAGATAATTGTATGACCATGCCATTCCATCCCACATTTGTCGTCAAGTTTCAAAATTGGAGGCTTAAAAAGTTCATTAGGGGCGCGACACACTATGGTCTCTCCATAATATTCTTGCTCACCACCTCCTTGCCAAAGAATGAGAGAAATATCAGGCCACCTGATGGATTTCCAAGATTTCTACCACCAATTCCCATGCCACCACCACTTTGCGGTGTCTCTCCCGTGATCTTGACATTGAATTCCCTCCCGATGTCTACTTCTCCTTCTCCCCTAGTCTCTCCACCTTCGTTTTTGTGCCCATTGGTTCTACATCTCCTCCAACTAGTCTGGCTATTGGTAATTATCCCTCTCTATTTTAAAGGTAACAGGTTGTAGCATCTCCTCCGTAGAACACTCAACTAAGGGCTCCTGCGCTTTCTCCTCCTCATCCAAGCTTGTATGGGTGTTACATCATCGAGGAGACTCCTGCTAAGGTGGACACAACCGGCCCTCTCAGCGATGGATGCAAGCAACTGCAACAAATCAATGTGCCCCTCGGCCCTCACTGAGCTAAGTAAGCACTCCTAGGTTTCCTCCATTGATGAATTTTTTTATGCTTTGATCTCATTTCAATGTTTGTCTATTGATGGCTCAATTCCACCACAAAACTCTAGTTCTGAATTTTGTAATGTTAAGTTTAAACATTGTTTTGTTGATGCATTGTACAAGATTTGATTTGCAAACTTTGGAATGGTTCTTTGGTTTCCTCCTCCGAGCACACAGAACCTCGATGGTGAAGGCCAATGACCCCCATGATTTTTTTCATGTACTCTATATATATTTCTATATTAATATAATGTGAATATTTGCCAACAAAAAAACTTGAATTAATTTCAGGTGGAATTCGAATTAAAATGTAAAATAGAATAAAACTCATGGTTATTTATGAATATGTTTTTTTTTTTTTTTTTAAATGGGGTGGCTAGTCCCCCGAATTGGATGGCATATATAAAAGAAAATTTAGGCCAATTATTTTTTTTGGGTGATTTGATCACTTTGAACTTTATGCATATGACTTTCGAGTCTACCATTGATTTAGTGAAAAAAGGTGCAAAATTCGGTTTCGTCGTGGGTAACTTGTTAGTTACCGCCTGAAAAAAAAAGTGCAAATCCCAGTTTCATTGTGGATACAATCTAAATAATGAAACTTTAGTCTACGCTGCCCATAATAATTTATATAAAAAAATCGAGGTTTAAAATTTTGAGGTTGGTTTTGATCTAAGTTTATTGTTTAGTTGAAAAAACAATTATATAAATTTGATTTGTATATGTAAAAAGTTATGCACACACATTAATGTTGTTTTACAGTGATACATTAATTATATGATAACAAATTGTGTATTGAATTTAAAATATTTATTTTTTTAAGAAAGCATTTTATTTCATTACAAATGTATAAATTTTAAAAATATATGATAAAATGAATTAGGAATATATTTATAATAATTTATGTGTTTTAAGTTATAATATTAACGGGTTGATATTACTATTATATTTTGGAATAAAGTCTTAATAATTATAAATTAATATGTGGATGGAAGGAAGTTAACTTTTGTGGAATATATTTGTCCGTGGGTCTTAGATAGATGGTGATTGGCTACTATGTTAAGGTACTCATTGATGTGAAGTCATTGGTTCAATTCGTCGCCCTGATCGGGGTGATATATTGGACATGATGAAGTTGTAGTCCCACCAAGCTTAAAAAAAAACCTTTTGTGGAATATATTTAATAATATATAGAATACAAGATTGAGTTTTATATCAAAGGTAGTTATGTTCTTTTTGCTTGTTAACTTAATTAAAAAATGTTATAAAATTAAATTAAAATATAATATATATAAATATTTATTGAAATGATTTATAGTTTTGGAGATATGGTATTTAATAAAGCATATTTTGTAACATAATGTATTATAAGTTAAGATTTTCATGATAAATGAGGATAATATCTATGATTAAAACATGTTTAATTCATATATTAATTCTTTAATAAAATAACAATAATAATAAATTAAATTTTGTTTATGTTTTTATGATATTTTAAATCTTAGAAATTTGACATGTATCTCGAGAATAGTGTTTTGAAGCTTATTGGTGTTTATCAACCATTTTATATACTTACACTATAAAGAGATAATTATCTTCTATTAAAAGAAATCTACTTATTTTTCCTGGAGAACTTTTTTCCTATCAATAAATTAGAAAAATTAATGTGTCTATAATTAAAATCAATCAATGCTAAATTATAAAGGAAAATTGATTTGCACATTTGAATTGTTGTTTCAAATCACCCATTTTAAAGCAAATTATTTGGTATTTCTCTATAAAATGATCTTATTAAACAAAAATTTAACAGAATATATACTAAACATAATCGTACAAGATTTTGGACATCATCCGAATTTAGTGAAAAAACTTATTGTTCCTCCTCCAACTAGGATAATTCAATAGTTATAAGTTGACCACTAGGAACTTATATATGATGAAACAATATTGAATGTAGGATTAGCTACAAGTTGGCATACATTTATTAATTTCCTAGGAAAAATGTGTACAGGTCGTTCAGATGGAAATACCTTCAGTTATACAAACGCTTTTGGTTGGTGAATACTATATTACTCCAACAAATTGATTGTTTTTTTGCTACAATAAATATCGATATCTTCTCAAACTTTATTTTTATGCAAAACCCACTTGGCGCCCTACATAATATACTCTGCAAATGCGCTTCATGTTACATTATAAATCTTATTTAAATATCACATATATATGTATACATCCTGGCAAATCACTTATCATCATTAACAATACAAGTATGTACAAATGGATGCTCCCAAACTAGCTAAAAAAGGGTGAATCAAACTCTTTGCTCTCCTTTCAAGAACAAGTTGAGATATGAAAAACATGACAAAATAATGACAAGGACAATAATAAGTCTACATATGGTGACTTGCAATTGAATCCCATGAACACCTCTTTTCGAAAAGGAATCCAAAAGGCAGTATGATTTCTTTAGCACTTCCAATCAAAGTTGGAATTTCAAAATAGACTACCTATCAAATTTGACAATTTTCACACCTCCCCTACCAATCTTCACAATGTCAAAGAAGGTTCTTGATAATTTTGTACATTTTTTAATTGTATTTGACAGGAAAATCACGTCATGACGAAAAACATGCTCGTCAAATTTGATACCTACTTCCAATCACCTAAATTAACTATGAAGAGACCCGGGGCTGAATTCAATGCAAAGATCGTCTTTGGAAAAGAGAGCCAAAATTATTTATGATATCATTATCACTTAAAATAAGCAAAGAGAAAGGTGATTTGAATCAAGCAATTGGGCAAGGGATATTTGTAATGGTCGTAACCAAAAACTACCTGAGAAAATTGATGATTCCAAATATTAGCTAATAGTGTTTACGCAATTTCCTTGTAACATTGGCATGGCAACAAGAATGATAAACTGCGTATGGAGGTAGACATCATGCCAGATTTAAATATATGGACCAAAATCAACACCTTGGAGAGACCCAAACAAGTAACCAAACATATGAATCGATAATCACAAGTGTAATACAAATGGATCCAACACCAAAACCATAGTGAAAATCTATACGCCTAGTAAAACAATTATTCCTCAACTAAAAATGAGATTTGTCCACTTGATAAAAAATCATTCATGTAAGTTAACCTTCATAAAAAATTGCACAAAAAACAATAGTATCATATCCACAAATATTTCGCAAATGTCAAATGATATTCTCAAATGTTTCACAATGAGGAATGTTTCAGATCTCCAAGCATCTTATAGGTCTTAACAACCAAACCTACATAAGTTATGACAAATGAAACAAGCAACAAAATTAAAACCATTTAAAACTCAATTTCCTTCAAAACACAACCAAACACTAGAAGATAGTGGGACACTGGATCTTTTATGAATAATACACCTATGAAAACTGGCACAATTTGCAATATATGTATCCTTTTTTCACAAGAGTTTTCGACGGAAATCACATTATAATACATTTGTTGACGCGTTTCGAACCAACAAGTGTGGTTCATCGTCAGGACAAGTTGAAGAACCAGATCAAAACTAGAAGCCTAAATTCAACATATGTATCCTTGTTTAATACATTCTCGTTAATGACATAATTTTCAAAGTAACTAATGCAACTCCTAAAATTTAACTACTCAACTAATGTTTGAAATAAATTTAATGATTTACCTTAATAGAACCCATAGAAGAGATTTCATATCAACAAATAACCTTATAAGTGACATTCTCATTAATAGAAAAACAAAACATTCGTTGGCCTTAAATGTTACATGTGGTGTACATGACTAATAACACAGTTATTTCTCAATTGAAATTGAGATTTGTCGACTTGATAAAAAATGATTCCTGTAAATTAATCTTCATAAAAATTTGCACAAAAAAATAATAGTATTGTAACCTTAAATGTTTCACAAATGTAAAATGATATCCTCAAATGTTTCAAAATGAGGAATGTTTCGTATCTCAAGCATTTTATAGGTCTTGAACAATCAAACTTGCATAAGATAGGGAAAATGAAAAAAACAACAAAACTGAAACATTTAAAACTCAAGTTCCTTCAAAACACAGCCGAACACTACAAGATAGTGGGACATTGAACAAATGATTGATTACATTGCATTTCTACCTATACTCAAATGTAGAAGAAAAATTTGCACACTCGTTCAGCTTGTACCTTTACTACAACTCACTATTTAAATTTATAGATTCCCAATTAAAATAGTCCTACAAAATCAAATTTTGAATGAATAGTTGTTTTTTAAATTAATATGCTATATCTAAAGGAGCCACAAACTATTGTACCATCAAATTATAAAAGGAACTATACTTTTTGTGACACAGACAAGCAAAATATAAAAGAATTAAAGACAAGAAATCAAAAGTTACAATCATTATTGTGCAAAAAAATCATGACCATGTAATGGTTGTTGAATGAAAAGACAAGCGAAAGTACACAATAGCTACATGAAAAATTGGAAAAAATATATTAAATAAAAAAACATAGAGAAAACTTCCCCATATCAGCCATTTCCTCTTAATAGTATAATAAATATGAGTCAATAACAAATAAAGAAAAACAAATGTTGTGATTAATTTAATAAAAAACTCAGAAGTTGTTGACTATTATTCATGTGAGGAAAACACTCTTCTTTATAGTTTTAAAAATAATAAGTATAGTGATTAAGGGAATAGAAAAATGTAATTATATTAACCAATTATGCATTTTTTGAGAAATGAAAGTGTATAGAAACATTCCTGCAATTGAACATTAATACGTAGAGGAGTTGTATAAAAAGGCAACAACCAAATGATGCAAAGTATTGAAATAAATATTTTGTTCAATTAAATAACCTAATAATGAATATAACTTTAACAATCGATATGTATGGAAGAAAACATAACATAGGAAACAAGTACTGTTATAAATTTAACCAATACATTTTGATTAATTTTCAAAAGAACTTGTATATTACAAAATATCAATGTTTTTATCCACCAATCAATCGTTTTAAAATCTATCAAAATGATACATATGGAGTCTTTACAAAAATCATATCTACTATAGATTTACAATAAAATAGTCTTTGTCCAAAATAATTTGAATAATCTTAATACCAGTTTGACCAAAATAGAAATTATTCCCCTTGATTGTCTTCAATTGTCTCTGATATCTTCGTTTAGTTTCAAAATGTATGAGTCTGTTTTGATTTAGCTAGTCCAAAATTGGATCTTCCCTAATTTTCTGTTAAAATATTTCCTGTCGTTGGCTTGGAAAATTATGATAGCAGATCAACAAGTTGTTTGCATTCTTCCTTCACTAGATAGGTTAATGCAAAAAAAAATTTGTAAGCTTTATCTACATCAGTATATCTTTGAAAGGTTGGTTTAACTAAAAATAAATATTTGATAACATAACATATGAACAAATTATCAACTAATTTTCCAATGAGATCTTCACCACTTAAAGGTCCTTTTACTCCAATGAATTTTAATGTATATAATGCACCCTGTTTAGTAATATCTTATATTTTTTGGAAATTTAATGGTATGAAGGTGGTTGGTTGTGTAAGTGTTGGCATTGATGTCAAACAAGGCTCGGCCTGATGATGGGGCTTCATGCCTTGGTGGTTGTGATTCCGGCTAGGTAAAGACTTTGGAGCCATATTTTGAGGCAAAATATGGGCATAGTGGCTAATCAGACTCCTTTCATTGGAAAGTGTTCTAGAAGATATTTCCAACGGTATGCAGAAGTCCAGCAATGGACTTGTGGTTTGAGAGATATGGCCTGCTGAAGTTTAGGATGATTCAAGCCTTATGTAGTGAGGAATATCGGAAATCGGAGGTCTCGACAAATCGCAATCGGAGATCTCGACCAATCGAAGGTCCCAACCAATCATAGTTTTTGTCGAATCACAATCGGAGGTCCCAACGAGTCACATATCAGAGGCCCAGATGAATTTCATATCGATGATCCCGCATGTGGGAGGTCTCACAATATCGGGGGATAAGTTGTGACTATGTATTCCTTGTTAAATCGTCGGGGAGGCCAAAAAGGAAAATACAAAGGAATTTGGTGAAAAACTAGATTAAGCAAAGCCCCTCTCTGTCTCCTCCAAGCCGGACACATGGAGGCATCTAGTTGGCTCCAATAAGGATAGAAGGCAGCATCGGAAGAGCTCTGGTGAGGACAAGTGGTAGGATTTGATTGGTTTCGATAAGGGACACATGGTCGCTTATGTCAGCATGATGTCATGGTACATAAGGACATGTGGCAGGTTGTTTCAGTGTTTATGGATGGCCTAATGGGCCATATCTGAGTGGCACGTGTCACTGGTCAAAAGATGCCACGTGGCATGAGATGACGTCACTTCGGCAATCGACAATTGAAGGTTTGCAATGGTTGGCTCATGTGCCACAATGAAATTTCGTCGAGATGCGAGATAGTAGGTGTTTGTGAAGGCTTAAGGGAACTAAGGGCTAGGGCTGAATAGAGGTGCCAATCGACAATCGACGATTTGTGATTGAGAGCACATTGTCACAAAGTGGAAATCGTCGATAAGGGGCTCTAATGTGGTAAGCACATGTTCTAGAGGAAAGACAAGAAACCAAGGGCGCAACACTTTATAAGGAAACCAAAGGCTCCAAGAAGAGCACTGAAAGACTTAGCGCCTTAAGGCCAAGCCCCTGGTCACAACCCTCGGTCCTATGGTGAGAAGTATGCGGTAAGGGCTAAGAGGAAGGAGCTTAAAAATCGAAGATCAATGATCGCAGGTTTGTGGTTGCTGGAACATTGGCCACAAATGAAAAATGTCGATATAGGGGGCTCTGATATGGTTGGTGCTCAGTCACCGAACCAAGTCCTATGGTGGAGATATAGCAGGGGTCTAATGCAAAAGGGGTTAGACTTGATCAGAGGTCAGCAATCGATTATTTCAAGTGTTACGCCATTGCACAACACTGCGATGAAAATATATGATATGATGGTACAAGGTGCCATTAAGATGTATGAATTGGTACTTGTGTTTTTGAATGCACAATTGTAAGGTTTATGGTCGAAGACCTCCCATGCACACATTGTAAATAAATACAAAACAGAGACTCCATGATGATTTGCAGGTAGATCTTTGTGAACCATAAAGAAGTATGGGGAGCCTCTATGAAATATGTAAGGATGATTGAGAGTTAATACACAACATGGAGGGTCAGTTGTATGACATAGAAGTGATCGTCGCCCATCCTTATGAGTTTAATGCAATGACTAAACTGGAGTTTGCATAAATCAGTAGAAGAATGGGATGCCATGCGTGGGGTACATGTGTGGGCAGAATTGATGATGATAGTGACTACATCGAGCCAAGAGCAGCACAGGAACAAAATTGTGAACTTCCATTGAGATAATGGGGAGTGTGAGCATACTTGTGAGAGTGCAAAGCAGTGAGCTGTGTATTGGCAAAGAGTGTTGCAAGGGTAGTGTTGTGGTGAAACAATGGAGGGCCCTGAGAAGAGAGTAGAGAAGTGAGTTTTGAATTGTAGCAGAGTGTTGCAAGGGTAGTGTTGTGGTGAAATAGTGGAGAGCCCTGAGCAAAGAAAGCAGAGCACATAGAAAGTGTTGCAGTGGGAAACAAGAGGAAGGTTGCTACAAGTGTTCAGAAAGTAGAGTGTAGAAGTTGAATCTACAGACAACCATTAAGTTGGTATTTTATTGTAATTTGTATGCCTCTATTTTTAGTATGAAAATTGTATGAAATAGTAAAACAGTGGCAGCGATAGGTTAGTGCTTTCACTGTTGTGGTGAAACAATGGAGAGCCCTGAGAAGAGAGTAGAGAAGTGAGTTGTGAATTAGATCAGAGTGTTGCAAGGGTAGTGTTGTGGTGAAATAGTGGAGAGCCCTAAACAAAGAAAGTAGAGCACAGAGAAAGTGTTGCAGTGGGAAACAAGAGGAAGGTTGCCACAAGTGTTCAGAAAGTAGAGTGCAGAAGTTGAATCTGCAGGCAACCATTAAGTTGGTATTTTGTTGTAATTTGTATGCCTTTATTTTTAGTATGAAAATTGTATGAAATAGTAAAACAGTGGCAGTGACAGGTTAGTGTTTTCACATGTTGGTGCCTCTTGGCAAGTTGGTGCTTCCTAAACAAAAGAGGTTGGTGCCTCTAGGCAAGTTGGTTCTTGCTAAACAAAAGAGGTTGGTGCCTCTTAGAAAGTTGGTGCTTGCTAAACAAAAGAGGTTGGTGCCTCTTGGAAAGTTGGTGCTTGCTAAACAAAAGGGGGTTGGTGCCTCCAGTGAGTGGGTGCTCACGAACAAACATATGTAATTAAGATGGTGCTTAAATTACATCATAAAGGAAACAACAAATTAGTGTCTTTTTCCCACTGGGTTTCCACAAGAAAACATTGTGTCAAATGTATGTTGGTCATGAGATTGTTGTTTGAGTACGTGTGCTGAAAGTTTATAAGATTTACTACTTTATGAATGAATGCTTTCATATATGAAAGAACATAAGAAGGAACTAAAAGCATAGTAAGAAAATAAAAAAAAAAGAGTTTCTTAAATTACTGATTCACCCCCCTCTCAGCAATTCCTTAATTCCAACAATTTGTATCTAAACAAAGTTCCTTCAGTAACAGTTTAACCACTGGAAGGTAGATCCTTAAGGAATTATGAATAGGCAAGAGAGTCAAGAATCTTACTCGAGTGGGTACCGGTCTTTGGTGGAGCCAATTATTCCTTTTGGAAAGTAAGAATGGAGGCATATCTTATGTCCCTGGGGGTAGATGTTTGGACCTCAGTACTAGTAAATTACAATGTCCCATATACTCCCCCCCCCCCCCCCCACAACAGATGTAGATGGAAAGAAACATATCCAAGCAATGGTAAGGCCAAGCATGCCATTCTTGGTAGTCTCAGTCAGTCAGAAGCTTAAGTCTACTTATGAGATGTGGGAGAAGCTTAACTAGTGTCATGAAGGATATGACAAAGTAAAGAAAGAAAAACTTCAGACTTTTAGAATGAGGTTTGAAAGCTTGAAGATGACTAAGAATGAAATCATAGCTGAGTACTTACTCAGAGTTGAGCCAGATCCTGATCAGATTCACTGTTAGAGAACCCTAGATGAACTCTATGTTCCTTTCAAGTAATCAGGAACAAATCTCAGTTGGTTTACAAAGGGTATGCCTAGATAGAAGGGTTAGACTTTGAAGAAACCTTTTCAACAATAGCCCGACTAGAAGCCATAAGAATATTCCTTTCTCTTTCTATTCACAAGAACATCAAATTTTATCAGATGGATGTAAATTTTGCCTTTCTCAATGGAGACTTAGAAGAGGAGGTTTACATTGAGTAGCCTGAAGGTTTTCTGCTCTCCTCTGATGAAGGGCTTGTATGCAAATTAAAGAAGGCTCTGTATGGTTTGAAACAGGCCCCTAGAGTCTGGTATGAAAAGCTGGATAAGTATCTCTAGCAACAAGGTTTTAAGAAAGGCTCAGTTGAAAGAAATATCTATGTAAAATATGAAGATGATCATTTACTGATAGTGGTTGTGTATGTGGATGACATCATATTTGGCAGCGATGTGGAGCAGCTGGGGCATCAGTTTGTAAATTGTATGCAAACAAAGTTTGAAATTTCCATGATTGGTGAGTTGTCCTTCTTCTTGGGTCTGAAAATTACTCAGTCCCCACAAGGAGTTTTCATATCTCAATACAAATACCTCAAGGAAACTTTGAAGAAATTTGGAATGGAGGAATACAAATTTGTGAGCACACCCATTACTACAAGTTGTAAATTGTGCAAGGAAGATGCAACACAACAGGTAAATCAGACTGAATACAGATCGATGATAGGCAGCTTACTGTATCTGACAAATTCAAGGCCATATATCATGCAAGCAATGGGAATTATGGCAAGATTTGAGGTTTGTCCACGAGAAAGTCATGTGGTGGTTGTTAAGAGGATTTTCAAATATCTTCAAGGTATAGCAGAGTATGGACTGTGGTATCCCAGGAGCAAAGACTTCAAGCTCAAGGCCTACACAGATGTAGATTGGGTTGGAATTATAGATTAGAGGGAGAGTACTTCTAGTGTAGCTTTCTTTTTGGGTGACTACTTGATATCATGGGTTAGCAAGAAGTAGAGCTCCATCTATCTATCAAGTATTGAAGAAGAATATATTATTGTTGTGACTTGTTGTACACAGATTCTATGGATGAAGCAAAACTTAAAGGATATATGGGTAGAGTTTCCTAATCCCATTCTAATAATGTGTGACAACAATAGTGCAATTAGCATCTCAAAAAATCCATTCATGTATTCAAAAACCAAGCAAGTTCCTATCAAGTATCATTTCTTGAGGGAACAAGTTACAACCAATATTGTTAAACTTGTATATGTGCCCACTAAAGAGAAACTCACAAATATATTTACCAAGCCACTTTCAAGAGCACCCTTTGAGTAACTCAGGAAGCAGCTAGGAGCCGTGAATCCTCCCTCCAAATGACTTCATTTTGGTAGGAGGTGGCAACTACTCAACAGAAGGAACTCATGGCAGAGTAGGCTGCATTTATTCAGGGGGAGTGCAAGTGAAGTTTTCTTTGCCACTGATGTAAAAGGGGGAGAAATTTGGCATCAAAGAAGACCATGCCAACCTGAGGGGGATTCTATAGTGTTTCCATCAATTCCAAAGGGGGATATTGTTGTAAATTTGATGGAATGAAGGTGGCTAGTTGTGTAAGTGTTAGAATTGATGTCAAGCAAGGCCCAGCCTGATGATGGGGCTTCATGCTTTGGTGGTTGTGATTCTAGCTAGGTAAAGACTTTGGAGCCATGTTTTAGCTTAGTGGCTAATCAAACTCCTCTCATTGGAAAGTGCTCTGGAAGAGCTTTCCAATGGTATGTGGAATTCCAGAAAATGACTTGTGGTTTGAGAGATATGGCATGTTGAAGTTCAGGATGATTCGAGTCTTGTGTAGTGAGGAATATTGGATATTAGAGGTCTTGACAAATCGCAATTGGAGGCCTTTGCGAATCAGAGGTCTCGGTGAATCGCAATCGGAGATCCCAGTGAATCACATATTGGAGACCTCGACAATGGTGAGTTGTGTTATATTCTTTCCACAAGTAGTACCTCTTGTACATTGCACCAGGTGTTGTTGGGCGATCACAGGGGTGAGATAGCCCCCCTGCATGGGGTCTGGGGCAACGCCCAGGGAATTTTTTTTTGGATCCTATATTAGGTGGGTGGACCTACCTATGGTTTTGTGCATGGATTTCGCGCATGGTTTTCGGCGTGGTAGTTTTTCGGTCCATGGTATTTTTTAGATCCGTTCAAGGGAACTACGGTTATGTTCTAATCCAAGGTTAATGGATTGGGGTTTATGGATGCTTCAACATGTATATATATGTATTGTAACAGTGAAAGGAACATAATGAAAAATCAATCTGGTAGTCCACGTTTTGGGATCCAGTGGAAAATCTATGTGTATATTTGTTTTATGTCTTATGCCCTTGCCATTGTTTATTTTCTATTTTTAGAATTCGTATGCAGGTAATTTCTGTACAGGGTTAAAACCTACAAGTGAAATTACATATCAACGATCTATCATGTCGGAGGTCTCGCAATATCGGGGGATAAGCCGGGACTATGTATTCCTTGTTAAATCGTCGGGGAGGCCAAAAAGGAAAATACAAAGGAATTTGGTGAAAAACTAAAGTAGGTGTGGCCCCTTTCTCTCTCCTCCAGGTAGGACAAATGGAGGCATCTAGTTGGCTCCGATAAGGAAAGAAGGCAGCATTGGAGGAGCTTTGATGAGGACACCTGGCAGGATCTCATTGGTTCCAATAAGGGACACATGGTTGCTTACATCATCATGACATCACAATACAAAGGGACATGTGGCAGGTTGTTTCAGTGTTTATGGATGGCCTAATGAGCCATATTTGAGTGATACATGTCACTAGTCAGAATATGCCACATGACATGAGATGATGTCACTTCAACAATCGGCGATCGGAGGTTTGCAATGGTTGGCTCATATGCCACAATGAAATTTCGTTGGGATGCGGGATAGAAAGTGGTCACGAAGGGTTTAGGGAACCAAGGGCTAGGGCTGAACAGAGGTGCCAATTGGCAATCGACGATTAGTGATTTGTGATGTAGAGCACATTGTCACAAAGTGGAAATCGTCAATAAGAGGCTCTAATGTGGTAGCACATGGTCTAGAGGAAAGACAAGAAACCAATAGCACAACACTTTATAAGGGAACCAAAGGCCCCTGGCAGAGCGCTGAAAGACTTAGAGCCTTAAGGCCAAGCCCCCTGGTCACTGCCCTCGCTCCTATCATGAGAAGTATGTGGTAAGGGTTGAGTGGAAGGAGCTTCAAAATCAGAGATCAGCGATCTCAGGTTTGTCGTTACTGGCACATTGGCCACAAATGAAAAATGCCAATATAGGGGGTTTTGATATGGTTGGTGCTCGGTCACCAAACCAAGTCCTATGGTGGAGATATAGAAGGGGTATAATGCAAAAGGGGCTAGACTTGATCGGAGGTCAGAAATTGGCTATTTCATAGTGCCACATGACTACACAACACTGCGATGAAAAGATCTGATATGATGGTACAGGGTGCCATTAAGAAGTATGAATCGACAGTTGTGCTTTTTAATGCAAAACTGAAAGGTTGATGGCAGAAGACTTCTCATGCATGGATTGTAAATAAATGAAAAACATAGACTCCATGATGATGTACAAGTAGGTCTTTGTGAACCATAAAGAATTATGGGGAGCCTCTGTGAAATATGTAAGGAGGACTGAGAGTTAATACACAGCATGGAGAGTCAGTTGTATGATAGAGAAGTGATTGTCACCCATCTTTATGAGTTTAATGCAACGACTGAACTGGAGTTTGCGTAAATCAACAGAAGAATGGGGTTCCATCCCTTGGGTACTTGCATGGGTAGAATTGATGATGATAGTGACTACATTGAGCCAAGAGTATCATAGGAACGAAATTGTGAACCTCCATTGAGCTAATGGGGAGTGTGAGCATACTTGCGAGAGTGCAGAGCAGTGAGATGTGTATTGGCATAGAGTGTTGCAAGGGTAGTGTTGTGGTGAAATAGTGGAGAGCCCTGAGCAGAGGGTAGAGCAGTGAGATATGAATTGGAGCAGAGTGTTGCAAGGGTAGTGTTGTGGTGAAATAGTGGAGAGCCCTAAGCAAAGAAAGTAGAGCACAGAGCAAGTGTTGTAGTGGGAAGCAAGAGTAAGATTGCCATAAGTGTTCAAAAAGTCAAGTGCATAATTTGAATCTACAAACAACCATTAAGTTCGTATTTTGCTTGTAATTTGTATGCCTTTATTTTCAGTATGAAATAGTAAAACAATGGCAGTGACAGGTTGGTTCCTGCACACTTAAGAGGTTGGTGTCTCTAGGCAAGTTGGTGCTTGCTAAACAAAAGAGGTTGGCGCCTCTAGGCAAGTTGGTTCTTGCTAAAAATATAGGTCGATGCCTCTTAGCAAGTTGGTGCTTGCTAAACAAAAGAGGTTGGTGCCTCTTGGAAAGTTGGTGCTTGCTAAACAAAAGGGGGTTGGTGCCTCTAGTGAGTGGCTACTCATAAACAAATAGATGTAATTAAGTCGGTGCTTAAATTACATCATAAAACAAACAAAAAAATGGTGGTTTTTTCCCTTTGGGTTTCCACGTGAAAACATTGTGTCAAATGTATGTTGGTCATGAGATTGTTGTTTGAGTATGTGTTCTGAAAGTTTACAAGATTTACTGCTTTGTGAATGAATCTTTTCACATATGAAAGAACATAAGAAGGAACTATAAGCACATTAAGAAAAGAAAATAAAGAGTTTCTTAAAGTACTTATTCACCCCCCTCTCAGCAATTCCTTAATTCCAACAATATTCATATTCAATAACCATTTTATCCTGTACATTTCTAAAGGAAGGAAAACCTCTTTCTTGTACCGCAGAAAATTTCTTCTTGAACATGTCAATCTTCACTTGCATAGAATCACGTTTCTATCTTAATTGTAACATAAATTCATCTAGGTTAAAACTCATCTAATTCATATGATTGTATCAGCCGTGTCAACAATATTAATGTCTTGTAGCTCTTCTTTTGTTTTTGAATTCAAAAACTTGATAATATTATTAGCTAGGTTGGGCTTAATTATTTCGAAGTTCATTTTTTATCTTATGCATGGACTCATTTGCTCTTTGCTATATATCTTCTTGCTCAACTGTAATTTGAATTTATTTAAAAATACCAAACATTGAAGAAATTATTTCCACCTAGATTACTTCCTTAGCTTGATTTTGACATTGTACACTATTGGCTTGACTTACATATTGTTTAACCTACTTCTGTAATCTGCAACTCTTTTGGATTTTAGCAACTAATGCATTGTCTGAGATAAGTTTACTTTGTTCATCTCTTCCTAATGTTTTCTACAATTTATCAATTTCTTCATTCTTCAAACTGAGAGATGATAATGCTTTTGTCATTTGTTTTGTTGAATCATTCCATGTTGAACCTGCTTACATTGTAGAAGGAACTATGCTTCCTTATTGCTCATTTTCTTTTAGAATATATTCCACATGTGTCTCCATCCTCTGTAATGCCCCACTTAATCTTGTCATGCAAATTTTATTAATGTTTACATTACCTGAAAATATTGAGAAATATTGGTGAATACCTTCATTTGGGAAACTATAAATTTATTTACTAATATAAAAATTCATTATTTCTATTATTAAAATTCCCAACTGTCTTCTCAAAATGAATCTTGGGTAGGATATGGTCTCCTTCCATTATTTCAAATTATATATATATATATATATATATATATATATATATATATAATATATATATATATATATATATATATATAGATATATATATAATTTGAAAATATTATTTATTATCAAGATTTTGAATATTAATTTATAACCTAATAAAATATATAAATAATTTAGGTTTAAGTTAGGGGTATATTATAAAGCTTAGTTTTCATTTAATATTAGAATGAGTAATTTATATATTTTAATAATTATAATTATAATTATAATTATATATATATATATATATATATATATATATATATATATATATATATATATAATATATAGATATAATTAATGGTGGATTTCAATGTGAATTTGATATTTCTCCTTTCCCTCCGTCTCTTTTTATGTGTTCCTTTTTATGTGGGGGAATGACTAGACCAACAAAGACAAGTTGGCACTTATTCCTACTTGTGGACAATTCCCACCGACCTTACTTTAATGATATGATATAGGTCCATTATCACATCACCTTTATATTATTATAATCAAACTCCATGGAATGATTTGCATAGTCTACACTTCAGTTCAGCCAATCTCATCACGCAATTTGTTAAAGGTCCATCAAAAGCATTTTGACCAACCGAACTATGAATAGCAACAGCATAAGAATCCCTCAGCTAACGTGGACAGAGAACCAAATTTGAATATGACATGGCATGGAAAAGGTTGCCATGTCATAAAGTTTCTCACTCTGTGTGCGCGTCAGGGCAGGTTCATTCACCAGAAATAGTATGTTCTGAGTAACCTGATGGATCCATGGGTTCTTCACCTGGCACATTGACTGTATTTTGCTCTGGAATTGGAACGAGATATGGCCCCCGAACTGGGTATTCAATGTATGAAAGGGATGTTCGCTTAAATGATTCCCCTACATTGACTCTTGGTGCTTTCACCTTATGCCTTTTGAAATCAATGGTGTTTAAACGACTGCTGGTAGTGGTTCTCGATATCTCACATTCCCAATTGTACTCTCACATTTACTTGGGAGAAGACATGGTCCTCTCCAACTAAATACCAATATATATATATATATTCATCTCACATTCCCAAATGTACTCTTACATTTACTTGGGAGAAGACATGGTTCTCTCCAACTAATTACCAATATATATATATATTCATCTCTCATCCCCAAAATGTACTCCCACATTTACTTGGGAGAAGACATGGTCTTCTCCCATTAATTACCCAATTTTATATTCATATCACATTCCCAAATGTACTCTCAGATTTACTTGGGAGAAGAGAATTCAACTATAAGGATGAGGGAGAAGTTATGACATTAATGAGTGGTAGTTGAGGTGGAGAAGAGAGGAAGGGCATAAAAGGGGAAGGAGGAAGGGAGAAAAGGGGGGATGTTGGGTCTTGCTTTTGATTTTTGGGTTGGCTATAATTTTAGAATGGTTGTGATTTTGGAGACCTAGGGAACCTGTGGAGGTTTCTTGGGTTAGTTGAGAGGAGGGAAGTATTGTTTATCTTAGTCTAGATTATTCATCTTGGACACACTACATTTGGTTGGACTTGGGCTCGGAGGGCTAGGGAACCTGTGGAGGTTTCCTAGGCTAGGAATTATTTCCTAGTTGGCTGGGAGGTAAATCCAGTCGGGAGTCGAGAGGAGCATTTCAACAGGAGCAGCAGCTCGAGAGCATCTCCACCGGCCACCAGTATAGGTATTCCTCTACGCATAGATTACTCATGTAAGTTATAGAAATGAAATGTTCACTATAAAGTTGTAGGGATTAGAGTGTAAATGGTAAATTATCATTGTTTAAATGTCTTGTAAGAAATGATAGAATTATCGTTGTTTAAATGTCTTATAAGAAAGTAAATTTTTGCCTCTTATTGAAGTTAAATTCCCAGAGAATGTAGATTTTATAGAAGACCCTAGGATAGGGCCTTACACGTGGTATCAGAGCTTTGGTTCAAAATCTGGACCCAAAACCCACTAAACCCAAATTCCGCTATAAGAGCTTGTAACCTTCATAAGCACTCATAATCCTAATATATAGGTTCTTCAAATTTTCCATCCAAAACCCACCTTGCAACCATTTTCAGATCTTAAATCACCTCATCATAAACCTAATTTCTGGACTTGAGAGTGCTTATAGTACTGGAGTAATGACAATGGAAACAACGGAGACATGGACCCATTGTAGTTTCCACAGATCTGCCGACCCAAAAGCGAATTTTCGCAGCGACTACTCATTAAATCTGAGGTCCATTTAGGCACTCTCGTAGCCCATAAAATCTAAGGCTTCGTTCAACCCCTTTCATCTTCAATCATTCCAAGGCCCCTTTGGCCTGAATGGGTGCGTTTCTGAAATTCTCGTCAAGTGAGTGAGTAGATCCAGCCTTGTTTCAGCGAAATCTATTATGGATCAGGGTTTTTTGGCTTTTGCCTTTTCATTCTTTGTTTCCTTGGATTCGAACTCGAGAGCTCCTGTATATAATGGCCTATGAGAGTTGGAACCAGGAGGAGACCAGGTGCCAAGTCCTGGAAGGGCTCATGCGTTGTGCCAACAACTATGGCTTCTTCAGAAATCCAACAACCATGAGCCTCTGCTCCAAGTGTTACCGCAAATTCATGTTGTTCAACTCCCCTAAATTGTGCTTCAATAAGCTGCAACAAAAGCAGCCAATGCAGGGCAAGGTTTCTATCCCGAGACTTGACATTGCTGCTGAGGAGATTCGATCCGAATACCTGGTCGTCGACGAAATCTGTGCGTGTGCCCGTTAGATGAATTTACGAAATTGGTTTTGGTGAAATGTAGTCATGATGGTTCAATGGGAACAAAGCACAATACCCCCATTTTGATTGGGGGTCCCGAAGTTTAAAATTTTTGGGTTCTCCATGAGAATTGATCCTGTGACTGCTTGTTGGCAAATGATTCTTGTTGTGCAAAACCCCATTTATGAATACAACAAAAATACCTTGAATGCTTCTGCTTACATGGTAGGTAGATGCCATTTTCCTTCCTCTATCACTTTTTGTGTTCTTCTTGTTTTATTTAACCAACAATGGTGATTTTGGGGTTTTATGTGCTCCAACCAGAGCTGTTTTATTGAGGGGTTTCGCCATTCACTGTGGAGAATCTCCAAAATCTTTCATTCATTGATGCAGAACCTACCCCACTACAAGTTGTTGCTTTTATTCCTTATATGGGTTAGAGGGTTTTGAAATATTAAGGTATGATCCATATTCTTGAATTGGCCTTCAAAGATGAAATAGACACAGTACACACAGTAGAGCCCAAGTGATTCAAGTAACATGCTGAACAATAATGGATCATGTAGCAACCAAAGATAAGATGAACGCAAAAGGCTTCCACCTTAAAGCCTGCAGTACTGTATAGTTCTTAATGGAAGTAATCCTCAACAAGGGATTTTCCACTTCGTTTTTAGTAATCTAGCAAGGAAGAAGGCGTCGCAAAGGCAACGGGAAGGGGCCCGCAAAACGTACAAGGGCACTTCTAAGTGGTACAGCAAGTAAATTCGGGATAATGAACTAACTTCTGTGTTAGGAGATGAGATGGTGTCCGTCAAGGCAAAGTGTCATGCCACTCATTGGAATTAGTTAATATAGCTCATTTTAGATATTACAGTCAATTGTTGGTATATGTATGTGAGATCAAGTTGTAGTTTAGATATTATCAATGTTTATGAATCTGCATATTGCTTTTGGTTGGTTCTAACTACGATCTACTTCTGGATCACAATGACATGTTTAAAACAATATCTAGATTGGCTTAATTGTAACCTCTAAGCAGAAAGACGGAGAGATAAGAGGTCGATTCCCTTGGGGTCTTTATTACAACAGTGTATTAAAGGTTGGGCATCATATGAAGGAGATAACACTGTTGCAACTGGGTTCTCTAATTTTCCCATTATGATGTATTTTATTATAGGAGTTTAGTAATATGAAAATATACCTTTCAGTTTGTTGAAATACAATTTATATCAGCAGAAGAAACTATTTTTTGAACGTTACTTGTTATGAAATTGGTGGGCTTGAGGTATGGTAATGTAAATGTGCCATTGAGCATTGATACATAAACAAATAAACCAAAATACACCTATAGTAGTACATTAACAAAGTGTTTGATCTTGCACTGAAAAAGCATTTAAGATTCAGAAAAATCAGTGGCCATAGTGGGGCATTTCCTAGTTGGGATCTTACAAACAATTGCTTGTGTAGAGACAAGTCAAATATTATTGCCTAATTTCAAGTAAGTCCAAGGCTTTTATGATCATACAAATCCCTAACCTCAACATTTCCCTTCCCATTTTAATTACTTTTTCATTTTGGTTATTTAATTTTTTATTTTATTTTTTTGCTTTTTCCCCATAACTATCTGTTGCAGTATTATTTGGTTACTTTTCTTCTATAAAATTCCATTATTTTTCCATATTTATAGTTCAATGCATTCAAGTGTCAATGCATCTAGGTGTGCCACATGTCAATGCAACTACGTTAAAATCCCTTTTCTTATGAGAGGAGAAGATTGATGGACACTGTATATAGCAGAGATGCTTTATAGAAGAATTTGAAGTTTAATTTCAACCATGGTGTTCTCTTTGGGAAATAGGCATGTAAGCCTATTTGCACCATTGAATTTGTCAAACATTCAAGGGTATCCAAATCCATTCCTTGTTGGAACTAAATGGAGAGAGATCATCTTCCAAATTGTAATGGTCATAATTGTTCAGTTAAGCTGCATCTCAGATCTTCACTAAAATTGCTAAGCTTTTGATCTTTTCCATGAGGATGTCTTTATAAATATATCTTGCACTAACTTTGGAAGATAATTCTAAAGAGTGGTATGAAATGAGATTGCATACAAGGGAGATATTTTCATGAAAATATTTGCCATGAGCATATCTTGATAAAAATATTGCACTAACTTTGGAAGATAATGCTAAAGAGTGGTATGAAAATATTTGCCACAAGGATGTCTTTATAAATATATTTTGCACTAACTTTGGAAGATAATTCTAAATAGTGGTATGAACTGATATTGCATAGAGGAGAGATGTCTTTGTTTACTAATTTGACTGCCATGTCCTCTTCCTTTTTAGAAGATTCTTCAGAAGATGATAATGTTGATGAAGAATGCTCAAACTTTGTGGAAGATCCCAATGCTGTCCAAGATTGGGTATGTGACGCTAGTCATATTCTAAAGGATGATGTTGCCATGTGTGTGAACACACGATGTAGATTTTCTTATGTTAAAAAAAAAAATGAAGGGTCGTTGGGGCATGAAGATGGTAATGTTGAACCCAATTCTCTTCTTGTTTTTCTGATGAAGTATATGACACTGTAGAGTTCCCTTTTCCTAAAGATAGCGATGAATTAAGTGAAGAATGCATGCATGAAGAAGCTTGTGAGCCCATGAAAAGTCAACTTCATTTCTATGATTGAATACATGAAGAGAGACAAGAGGACTGAAAAAGATCATTCACAGACAGGAATATTCAATGATTTTGGACATAATGGTAATGGAGAATTCAAATATTTTGATGGAGGCCCGCTTCATGATTCTGAAACAGAATACATAAATTTGTAGAGCCATCCATATTCAGAATTCCTAAAAGACTGTACACGTGTTTGGAAATGGTCTTCCCATGCCTGAAGTTTGATAACCCTCATATAATTCAAAAACTCATCAGTTGCCTTCATACGAAGATCAAGTTAGTCTATTCGTAGTAATGAAAAATCTAGGCAAGTTAGCCTATTCGTGATAAGAGAACTCATTACTAATTAGTGGTGTTTTAATAATAATAAAAATTGTATTTTACAAGTGTAATCCTTTGTGCCATCCATTTTTATTTGGCCCTACTTCCCAACCATCTCAAAAACCGAATTCCCTATCAATGTAAGTTTTGGTAGACAAAGAATTACTAACTACAGAGATACTATCATTGTCCCTTGCATTATCATTGTTGCAAGTGTGGAAATAGAAGATGATACCAACTGGCACATGAACAAGTTTTTTTTTTTGCCCTTCACTTTATATGGCTCGAACAACCTGAAAAGTTGGTTAGTTGCAGTCCAAAGTCACTCTTTGACAAATCATTATCACATTCAGGTTCTACATGAAAAATGAAACTGTTTAATTTTTAGAAGGTCAGCAATCAAAGCAGTGCAGATATACTTTTGATCGTTCTGATTTATAGCTCATTTCATTTTTCTTGTTTGTTTAGGGAGACTCTGCTTTGTTGGAGACATACAAAATAAATAGAATTTTGAAGTAAGAACCTATTGTCCAAATATGAGTTGGCTTTCATTCTGTCACCAAGGTGCGAGAACTATAATAAATAGTGGGAGACTGCTTACTTTAAAAGCAGCACAATCACATCTTTTCATAGGCTCCACCTATTTCCCTCGAAATAATGAATAATCACTATAGGAACACATTTATTTATTTTTGTGTTAGATACTTGTCTCTAGGATAATGCCACAAATCTTTAAAGTGATGGAGATGGTGGGGGTATCTCTGTCAACCATTTCTCTTATGACAATATTGGAAATCTCTTTGGTAGTAGTGAAGCAGCCACAAGCATACGGTACTGAAGGATCCCTTCCCTTGTTTAAGTGCTCATAAACTCAAAGAAAATTCTTATCTTTTTACAATGTTAGAAAAGAATAGATTCGTTTTGATGTCCAACCAAATCTGCAGCATAGTTTTCATGGCCCTCTTCTACTTGGAATCATTATCGGAGGTGGGAAGGTTCCCAATCTAGTATCAATTTTTAATTGTAGGGGTGCAAGCTACTCCCTACAACAAAAGTATTCAGTTTATTATTCGAACCAATCCAGCTACACCCTGGCATTTTTTTTAACCCTCCTATCTTTCATTATTCTTCGCATTTTATGTACACCATCCCACCTGCCATCAGTTGCATACATATTTGACAATAGGACATAATGAACAACATTCTCGGGATCCAATTCACATAGGTGTTCTGCCGCATACTCTCCTAGCTCTACATTGCCATGGACTCTTCAAGTAGCAAGCAAGGATTCCCATACAATGACATCTGGTTTCACTGGCATTTTGTTGATAATGTCCTAAGCCTCAATAAGCCTACCAACATGGTCAAAGAGGTCAACCATGCAATTATAGTGCTCTAATCCAGGTTTGATCCCATAATTACTAATCATATGATCAAAGTACTGTCGGGCATCACTCACTAAGCCTGTGTGGCAACAAGCAGACAGAACGCCAACCCAAGGTTACATAGTCAGGTTTTGTACCCAAATGTTGCATTTCTTTTAAGAAATGCAAGGCATCATAGGCACACCCATGCATTGCATACCTAACAATCATGGAACTCCAGGAAACGACAACTCATCTAGGCATTTTGCGAAACACTTTGTCTGCAGTATCTATGTTCCCACATTTAGCATACATATCTATGAGGGAATTCCCTACAAATATATCAGACTGAAACTTATTTCTCTTTCTCACCGTACATCATATAGAAGATAACCTAAAGTAGTTTGAATCATCCATTAGCTTGAGAAATAAGTCAAAGTTGTATTGCACTGTGTGATGAACATCGTGTCACTGATCCTAGGCTACAAAAAGTGTTCCCATTTTTTCATCTTCAACAACCATTGGCAAGTATCATAACCTTGAGGGCAAATGTCAATTCTTCATCAACAGTTTAAAGTGCATTCTCTATTTTCCACATTCTTTTGCAACAACATTGAATCTTTCCAAAAATCTAATACATCAACAATTATATATATTCCAAGCATATTGATGACCTCATGAAACTAGCCTATGATAACATGTTCTAAAGTTAAATTTGTGGCTAAGAAGTAACTTGGCATAACTTGAATTGATCTATTGCTTGGGTTCTCTTGGGACTATCTAGAGTGTGGTAGAAAATGTTAGGAATAGTGCTAATAAGGGCTAGGACTTTGAACCAGTGCCGCATAAAGACACCTTAGCATAATCAGACTCGAAGCAAACAATTCAAAAGGAACAAAGCAAATCAAGTCTCTTAGTATCTTCAAACAGTCAGAAGTACTTGTGATATCAGTAATATAAAGGTACTATTGATGTAGGTATGATACTGCTATTTATATTTGTCAGTTGAATATATTATGTTTTAGAAGTTGTTGTTAAACAAGAAGAGCATGTGAGAGAGATTTCCCGTGCATGTGTATTGTTGGGATTTGGTAATTGGAAGTTTGTTGATACCATTGTAGCGTGATATTGTCTCATCTTAAAATGAGCAGATTGATAAAGGCTAGATGACCAACTGAAGTAAGACTTCAGAGGGAGCTATAGGATCACTGGAATAACACTTGATGACTCGTCTTGCCTAATAATTATTACATGAAGGAAGCCCATGATGAAGGATGTTGATCTAATGACTTTGATGATTCATTATATCCCTGAGAAGATGCATGGAAACTATATGATTATGATTGGATGACTTTGGCACATGAACCAAAGAATTAATGATAGGAAAGTTAGTAGGTTATGGGCAAGGTCACTCTCCCAACATTCAGAGGGATCTATGGTCAAGCTATGATGATTGGTTTGTGAAGATGCAGCTATTCTATTTCAACTTGCAGCCCAAGTTCATTAATTGTATAGTTAAGTCTGCCACATCACAATGATTAAATTTGGCTGAAGGATGTGTCACTTAAACATTTTGAACAAACTCTGTAATGGTCTCAGAATTCAGATTTAAGAATGATGTGAACTATATTTTACATTGAAAATTGCAGTTTTGTTCCCACTAATCTGTACCTGCGGTCTTTGTTTTGATGCCAACCTCAGTGTCTTCTAAATATATGGAGGTTGTGAACAATATTTGCACTGAAAATTGTTGTTTTTGAGCCAGTAATTTATACCCAAAATGTGTCCCAATCTAAAGAATGTAGTCAGTTCTATTTTACATACGAAGTTGGCTTTTAATTCTGTTGGTAGTAGATTATCATTATTCTTATTTAAGATATAGTAGATTTTCCATTCGGATAGTAAGATTATCTTTTAGATAGTATATTTTTCATTCTTCATGGAGGAAGTCATAATAACAAATCTCGAGTTTGAGAAGTAAATGACTATGAAGCATGGGAATTCAGATTAGGATGTGTTGAAATATCCTATATGTCACGTTAATGATTATTCTATGGGTAGTGGAATTTTCTAGTGACAACATAGATTTAATACCATGGACTTGTGTAAGGCTTACTGTGATAGTTGTTTTAATGATCTTAAATTAAATGAGAAGATCAAATCGTAGAGAGTTTGGGATTTTTGAATGGAAGCTTATTTAGTCAATAAAAGACCAGTGAAAATATTAGAATACATTTTTACCCTTATTCTAGCGTTGAATAAAAATGTCGTGAAAAATAATATGTCTCTAGTTTTAGATAAAAGGACCCTCGACTTTCTTCACAACTTTTGTAGTCACTGGCCACTTGTGAAAGGAGTAGGCTTCTTTATAGATGCGGTGCCATTTAGAAGGGAAATACTAACAGCAGCATGGCAAAGGAAATTATTCCATTCATTTAATTATTTCTCATTTGTCTAGTCATATTGTGAGCTGCAATATATATCATGAAATTGTTTTAGTACTAGTAAACAACGATTAAATATATAATAAATTTGAACCTTTGAAATTTAGAGGACATTTCTCTCAATTTACAAAAAAAAAAAAAAAAAAAAAAGTATGAAAATCATGCTGGAAACAGTTTCTAAAGTTTTGAGTCTTTTATTTTCAAGTTAAATAATTGGTTTGGAAGATGAAAAACCAGCAAATTGGAAGAGTGGGATTTTTTTTATTCACTGAGGTATTAAAGAAATTATATGCATGAAACTTATACTAGCACCTTCTAGTGGAATTGATAGTGCACTAATCTGTTGCTTGCCAATATTTTGGTTTTGGTACCACCTTATAGCATATCCGAGTTCAAATGTTATTTTCCATCGTGGACAATTGAATATGTTTCAACTCTAATTATTATCGAGGGGTTTCACAAGGTTGTCACATGAGCATCTGTGATGCCCATTTTGATTTAGATAGCTACCCATGCTAAGGCTCTATTTTGCAGTTCCATGTTATTATTTATGAACATTATGTAATATTGATGCATTTGGTTGGACACATGAAACTACTTATATAAAACAATTGATAGATTTGATATTGATGATGGAAATGGTTGATGTATGGCCTAAATGTATGACTCACTTAGTGGTGAATTATCTAGTGCCTGACTTATCTGAATTATTTTGTTTCATATATGGCTCAAGTGGATATGATTTGTTTAAATGAATGACTTAGTGAATTTATGATTTATTTCCAGTATGAACTAGAAGATTGACACGTGGATACTAGACTTAATAACATGATGATTATATATCTTGTTGTTATATAAACGCATGAATGAGAACCCACAGCAGGAAAGAACTATATGATAGCCGAGATCTAGTCTTCCATTGAGGGAAAGTCGAGACATCTCATAAGGAAGGTATAATGTACATTGTTCTATTACATTTGGTATCTACTTGATATGCACTCATATGACATGAGTAAAATGCAATTGATAGGTGGCAAGACAACCTGACTGGATTATTCAATGACAAGTCCAACCAGCACTGTAGTGTGGTCCATATTAGGGCGTTGACCCTAGTTGCGAGGAGGGGTGGAGGCATTTCCCACCATGTATCCTCTGAAGCCTGGAATCATGGGAGGGCAGTGGTGGACACACTCTCCTAGACATGTGGTGATGATTGCCAGTTGCCTACTGGGGAAGTTATGTCAATATAGTCGACACTTCCGCCATGTTGGTTTTATCAGTGGTTAGATTGGTATAGCTGATGCCACTGGATATAGCAGCAGAGGACGGATAGGGTGGGAATGGAAGTAGGTCAGGATGGATAGGAGGATATAGATCAGTTAGAGACCCCTGATGGGAAGTGTTGAAGCCCTGAAAATCGGGTCTACAACAAGGGGGATACCCACCCGATCCGGACCTTGGTTAGCAACTCCTTTTCCGTTTGGTATAGTGGGTCCGACTGGAGATATGGGACCAGTTTCCCAATTTATGTGTGTGTGTGTGTTGAGAATTGATATTTCCTTTCTAATAATTCCTAAGTAAAATGCTTTTATTCTAAATCTAATGTAATCGTATTCTAATGAACAGAAATATCTAATTCTAAACTAACCCGGGATTTAATCTTTCAGTTATGCGATCTAAAATGATTTCAAATGGCAATTGGTAATAAAGATCATTCAATTGCTATGAGAAAAGAATTCAATAAAGATAAACCATTTCGTATAAAAAATTAGATGAAACGATTGTGGAAAATATATCGCATAATAAGTTACTCATATATTAAGCATAAATAAATAGCTATCACCGTACAAAAGTGCCAAATGATGACTCAAACATTCAAGCATTCATATATAAATAACTAAACATGAATATCACCTTAACACATAAGCAGAAATAGTTAAGAGATAAAAGTACCATTTATAAATGGTTCTACTCATGAGCTTCAGCAATAATGATCTGTCTCTTCTTAATCCAACATCCTCTAAGAGTACAAAAGTGCAACATCAGTAGTAGATATTAAACGCAGATATCAATAAATCATGTTCCATTCATTCATCAAAACCTCCTTGGAGGGTGCAAAAGTGCATGTTCTGAGGGCAAGTTTTTGACAAATTTCAGGACCCTTCTCTAAATGCATGAGAAGGGTTTAAATACTACTAGCTAAATCTAAAAATAATCTATTACAAAAATGTAGAATGTGGTTTAAATGGCCGTCCTCATTTCAGGAAAAAATAAAGCGAAATTAAAACTAAACTGAATCTAAAACTAAAACTAATAACTAACTATCTATGTATATGTTCCTTGTAGTCACAAGCATTCAACATTTGCTTGAGGAGATTTGGCTAGCTGACTTCCGACTTTAACTGTCCTGCGAAAACATAATCGGCAAGTGCTGGCACCATCTTCTCGACAGAGTTAATGATACATTTGAGAGTCATGCACTAGCTGTGTGGTTTTACCAAGTATGTCCAGTAAGAATCCCAATTTAACTTGGTTAACCTTTTGATGGACTCTGCTTTCTCTTGAGCCTTCTGTCTCCATCTTGTCTGTAGATGTTGTACATTTGGTAGATATTTACATACCACTTGAGGATATCCCTGATAAATACCACTTGTTTTGGATTTCAAGTTTTGTCTTTCGCCTTTAGCACTTTTTCCTACAATTTTTCAAGTTTACAGGCGACTGAGCAATTAGAGGCTTTCCATCTCGAGGGGTTTTGCCTGGCGATGTGTGATTATCAAAAACTGCCTCCATTTCTCGATTCAGGGTTCCTTGTTGCGATTTTCGCCTCTTGCGCGCTTTTTGTTAGAGGATATAAAGCTTAAATTTGTGAAAATAATGACTCTGTGAGTTCGTGGTTCTGAGCTCTAAATTCTCTATATGTGATATCAACGTTATCCAGTACCCTTTTTGACCATGTTCATGTATGGAAGAATTTTGGGTCTTGCTACTATCCAATGCAAGAACGAACATGATAGTTCTGTAATTGATGCCTCAGAAGACCCGTGTGAGCCTGCAGTAGCTGTAACCTCCATTACCCTGGGATTTGCATTCTCGAGTAGACTGTACATGCCTTCCCAAGTAGTAATACCGACATCTTTGTTACAAGTGGTGTCTGTGTATAAGGGCGTCATTTCTTTATCTTCAGAACTCGGAGCTTTACCCTTCTTTCCCATAATACCCTAAACACTGTTATGTATACTTCTCTACTCTTCGCTCCTACAGTTTACAAATGAGGCAAGAGTAATGATAAGGAAAATGTGACGGGAAAGCTTTAAATGCAGAAAACATATAAAATATATCACCTTACGTGAAATGGCTCTTCTATCAGATCAAAACCATACTTCATTAATGATTGCCAACTAACTCATTAATTAACCTTAACGCGCATAACTGGGCATCAGTTTATGGAAACAGCTTTTTCTAACAACGAGCCTTGTAGGTCTGCGGTAAGGTGATTTTGTGATTTGCTTCGCAATATCGCTACTCTATTGCATGTGGCAATCATATGTTATAATGTGTTTTCTGCGAAATGTGATTTGCGAGATGTGCCATCGCATATCGACAATTTGAGGCATTTCAGCTTTAAGTGATATTTGAGGCATGCGATGCGATGAGTATCTTTTAGTGCGTGATTTCGCATCACGATTTCGCAGTCTTAGGATTCCGTTTATAGGAAGGCATCCATTACCTTTTTTGTGATGCGACGTTCTTTATTGAAGGTGGATTTATTCGAACTTATCATAAAACTCAGGTCTTTTTAGATTTTTAGGGTATTCTCCTAAGTTTATGATAGTAAGTTTTACTGAAAAAGGAAATGCAAGCACTAATTAATTTTTTTTAATTCTTTGAATAAGGGTCCCCACTTATTTAGTATTAGTGATAAAACTAAATAAGAAGGGGGGTTGTTGCTAGTCACAACAATTGGCGATTCACTTGGAAGAACCAGTTATCTCTGCTTTTCTTTTGAATTTTCTAAACTTCTAAAACGGAAATTTATCTATAAAATCAAACTTTATTATAGAAAGCTAAAGTACATCATGCTTTTAGCTATCTATGATAGTTTGTTTCTTCTATGTTAACTTTGGTTATTTACTTCCTAGAGCTAGTCATTATATCTACATCGGTCACTACTTGGTTTGTAAAGATAAAAATAAAGGCTTCTCTGTAAATCAGTTTTAAATATGCTCATTTGTCATAGGTAGAGCCTCTGCTTCCAATAGGCATTTATATCCTCAACAGGGTTACCTGTTACCTAGCAATGATCCTGTATCCTACTTGGAGAAATATATGATTTTCAAAGAGAAATCCATATCCACACTTATTGCTTTTATTTTATTTAATCCTTAAAGAACAATGCCTTGGTTTGGTAGCCAAATTATGACAGTGACATTCACTTGATTTATAACCTTGTTGAACAAGCTAGCTCGTGATGAGACCCCTTGTCTTTTGATTGCAACAATCTCCAGTCATTTCCCTTTTATGGTCAAAGTCAGCAAGCTATAATATCTATGATCATGATAAGCCGGCTCATGATGAGACCTCTTATTCTTTAAGTTTAAAGTGTACTGTTGGATTATTCCTTGAAGCTCGTAATTTCCTAAGTGGGGAGAAGTCATTGTTTTCTTAAGAATAGCTCTGGACGACAATGGTAGAGTTTTTGGAAAGAGCTTTTCTAAAAAGAATCTTCGTTTTGTTATTGATAATCTGACTGATATAAAACAAATTCCCACTAAAGGTCGCTTTTTATCAAAATTTACAAGGTTGAAACTAGTATCATATTTTGGTTTATAGCCTTTGACTATATCTTTGAATAATAATGACCAATTTTCTAAATCATTTCTATTTATACAAGTGAAAAACAAAATCTAAGAGAAATACTTGTCTTTTTCGTGAATTCCAAATGTAACCATTAACAACTGGTTTTATTATCAAAATAAAGGAAAAACTAATCTACAAAAATAGAAGAATGATCTCCTATGGAAAGTATTTTTTGAGGATTTTCCCGTTAACATGTAAAGATTCTCTTTTTCCTGTTAAATCTTGTAACATAAAAGTAGATGGACCTATGATTTTTGCAATTTGGAAAAGGCCAAGCCACATTCGTTGGAATTTCGTATGTTTGCCCTTTTCTTCATGAGCCTTGTCCCATTTTAAAACTAGATCTCCAATCTGAAAGTCCTTTCTGGATATCATGTTTGAATCAAAAGAAGCTTTCACTAATGCTTGGTGATGAGCATGAGTTATTTTAGCCTGTTCACGTTGCTCTTCTAGCTTAAGGATTTTCAGTTGCCTTAGTTGTAAGGAAGAAGTTGGTGTTTCGTCAATGTATTGAACTAAGGCCAAAGAGGGAATCGCTAGATGAGTTGGAAGGACCACTTCTTTCCCATAAACTAAATTAAAGGGAGAAGTGCCAATGGAGGCTTACTGCATTATTCGGTCTGCCCATAGAGCATATTTTAAGGATTTGTGCCAATTTTTATGAGTTTAATCAATGGTTCGCTTAATGATTCTGATTAAGTTTTTATTCGGTGATTCAGTTAATCCATTCCCCTGTGGGTAATAATTGGCAGATTATATAAGCTTAAAACCTCTTTTGAGTGCAAATTCAATCATAGCATTGCAAGAAAAATACGATGCATTATAAAACATTAAAGCAAAAGGTAAACCAAACCTGGTGATGATGAACTGATCTATGAAATCAATGATGTGTTCGGCATTAGCTGCCTTGAGAGGAACTACTTCTACCCATTTAGTAAAATAATTTGTAGCTGTAAGGATATACCTATGTTGTTTAGAAGAGTGAGGAACGATCTCACCTATTATATCCAATCCCCATTGATCAAAAGGTTATTCAATGTTGACTGGTTGCAAAGGCAACAATGGTTTCTTTTGTCTCCCAACAGCCGTTTAACAAACTTGACATTTCCTTACGTAGTTGTATGCGTCTTTGAATAATGTAGGCCAATAGTAGCCTGCGCGCAAGATTTTATGTGTAGTAGCATCTCCAGCATAATGTCCACCTGCTGGTCCATCGTGGAGTTCCTGTAACACCTTTTTAGCTTCAGATTTCTCAAGACATCTAAGGAGAACATAATCATAATTCATCCTAAAAAGTACATCGTTTACGAGTTGACAATGTTTAGCCTTCAACCTTAGGGCTCTTTTCTTCGTATAATCGAGGTTGGAAGGAGCATATCCATTCTTTAGATAAAATATGATATCAGCGTATAATGATTCAACATCGTTTAGGCTTACCTCGTACATTTGTATCTCCACAGATGGTATTTCGGAAATAAGCGATGCACCAGCCAGCATTTTGCAAAAGCCTTGACCTTTTACAATACTTGCTGGTTTAATTTCAACATTGTATTCTTGTAAGGAAATAACCCAATTGGCTCTTTTCTCACCCACATCTTTCTGTACTAAGAGATTTCTTACCGCTGGAAACGGTATTATGATTTTTGTATGGGTTTTAAGCAGAAAGGGTCTGAAATACTTGATCACTTTGAAAACAGCATAAGCTTTTTCTCGACGTCTGAATAATTTAATTCAGCTCCTTGTAAGTTTGAACTGAAAAAGGAAATTGAGGCTTCTACCTTGTCACTATTTGCTTGAGTGAGTATCGCAGCATATGATCTGTCAGAGGCAAATGTATATAAAATGAAAGGATTGGAAAAAATTTGAGTTGCTAAAGATGGAGCGTTAACAATCGCTTATTTAATCAGATTGAATGCTTAGTATTCGTCTTGGCCCCATTTGAAGATTGAGTTCTTTTTAATCATTTGTTGTAAAGGAGATGTGATTCTTGAAAAATATGGAACAAATTTCTTTACAAAATTAATCTGGCCAAGGAAGGATTGCATAGTTTTCTTGTTGTGAGGTAGGGGTATTTCGGAAATCTCCTTGATTCTGTCAGGATCAATATGGATTCCAGATTTTGACACTATGAATCAAGAAGTTTTCCTTCACTTAATGCAAAAAAGGAATTTTTTGGGTTAAGTGAAATTCCATATTGTTGGCAATGTTGGAAGATCTATTTTAAATCTCTGAGATGATTGCCTCGCTTCTTAGAATATACAGTTATATCACCCAAGTAGATTACTACTGATTTGTTTACTAATCCCTTAAATGCGATGTCCATGGCCCTTTGAAATGTGGCGCCAGCGTTGATCAGACCGAAAGGCATCTTTTGATATGCATAAGTACCCCATTTGGTTCTGAACGTGGTCTTTAATTGATCATCGAGATGGACCAAAACTTGGTTATAGCCAGAGAAACCATCTAAAAAGGACATTAATTCTGATCCTGCAACTGCCTGCAATATTTGCTCCATAGGAGGCAAAGGAAAATTATCCTTTTGACAGGCTTTGTTAAGATTTCGAAAGTCAATGCAAATTCTAATGTCTTCGTTTTTCTTTCTAACGGGAACCATATTGGAAACCCATTTAGAATTTCTAACGGGAAAAATAATTTTGGCTTTCAATAACTTATTGAGCTCATATTTGATCTGGTTTTCTAGATTATGATGGATCTTTCTCAGCTTTTGCTGGACAGGTTTTTCATCGTTTATCATTGGGATAGTATGTTGGATGATAGACGTGTCATAAATCTTAATTTCATCATAGTTCCAGGCAAAGACACTTTTGTGTTGTTTCAAGAGACGAACATACTCTATTTTTTCTTCAGGAGCTAGGCCAAGACCTAGATTGATATTTTGTTGCTTGGTATCAGATCCTAGATTTACTAATTCATAGTTTAGAGTTGAACTTTGAAGCTTTGAATTAGTAGATCTCTTGAATCGATCTTTCAAATCATATAGATCTTGCAATTTGACTACTGACTTTGGCATAGCATTATTAGTGTTATCTTGTCGCAATTGTCTGTCATGTTGGTCTTCATCAATTATCTTATTAGTGTAAGATCTCTCTGATGTGAGGAAGCTTACAATATCAGGATCATCAATGAAAAGTATTCAATTGGTAATGTTATCAGGAATCGAGGGTATAAATATTAATTCTATTGAAAATCTATCGGGGCTATAGTCTTTTGAGGGAATGAGCTTGGAGGCTACGTTTGCTAAGAGGTCAGCGCTAGCATTCTGGAGTCTAGGAATTGATGAAATATTGAATGCTACAAAATGTTCAGTCAAACCTTGTACTAAAGATTGGTAATGCTTTAAATGACCTGATAAACAATGTATAGTATTCCGTACCTGTCCGATAACAATTTCAGAATCTCTGAAGACTTGTAGATATTTGATATCTAATCCGATTGCTTTGTATAATCCTTGGACTAAAGCCTCGTATTTTGCAGTACTATTGGTGCAATCGAACTCGAGTCTACAAGTTAGCATAGTTTTGTTTCCCTCTGGACTGATTAATACGCATCCTGCTCCAGCTCCCTCGTTAGACTTAGAACCATCAAAAAAAAACTTCCAAAATAAAGATTTATTTACAGGACTATCTATAAAATTAGTACATTTAGAACTATCTATTTGAGAAAAAAATTATACTTGAGATAAAACATAATGTTCTAAGTAAGGTGAAGTATGAGCATTAAAATTTCCTAAGAAAGAATCAATAGAATAGTTTCCAATAATATTGTTGTTGTACGCTACCAGTTCATTTTCTCCTTCCAATTCTGTTACTATGTATTTCTGATGTCTTTCTCGCTCAACCTTTATTTGATTTGGTTTACCATTGTAAGGGAGACACATGTGTGACCAGTCAGTTGCAAAGTATCCGTGAAGCTTTTTAGACCAATCTCTGCTAAGAATTAAGCCATAAAATTCTGGAATATCTGCAACTAAAATGTCGATAACTTGGCATACCTTTGAATTAGATGATAGCCTTATGGTAACCTGATTTAGTTCGCTGATTACTTCAACTTGCGACTGATCCAACTGAACTATGCGCACAGTAGATTTTTGAGGTTGAACGTTCAACTTTGCACATATTGACTTAGGTAAGATATTAGATGAAGCTCCATAATCAACTAAACAATTATGCAAATTTTTGTTGAAAACTTCATAAGTAAGAAGAAATGGGGGAGTATGAGATCTTGACCTTCCTCCAATTAAAGCGATATCGTTTGGATCAACTTTATTAGTCACATTATTTGGAGGTCTTCCCATCTCAAGGGAAGCTTGAGAGATTACAGCAGCGGGTAGAGGTGCAACTGGTACTGCTTGTAATTCTTTCAAAAGAACATTTTGTTGATATTTTAACTTGCTCAATTCATAAAAAGTGATGTTATCCCTAGTATTTTTCATGTCTTCTATGATATTATACACCATTTCATCCGAAACAATCAACGTTTTAGATGGAGTTGGTGAATCTGTTTGGACTGGGCTTGTTTGAGTCGCTTTAGGTGTTGCCTTCTTTGCTACGACTTTGTCCTTAGGCGTTGAGCTTACGCTCTTTGGCTTAGGAGTAGGTTGAGGAGGATCGAGTTGATTTCTACTTCTAGTACTGACCGGCGATGCCTCTTGATCCTCTTCATCTGGGAGGATGAAGTCCCACATACCTTGTACTTCTACAACTTCTTCTTCATCAGTAGGCTCTTCATTGGAAATTTCCTCTTCTTCTTCTTCTGATTCAGCGTTTGTAATAGCATTGGGAGGCTTTGAATCAGTCGAAGGATTTCTCCTATAAGGCTTGTATGGTTTTTTAGAAGAAGTTTCTGCTACTTGTTTTTTTATGTCGACCATTTCGTTAAACATGGTTTTCAAAACTTTCTGCAATCCTTCTAAATCGAATGGGTCTTTCGATTGTTTTTTCTTGGGATCTTCTTTAAAAGTAACCTTTTTAGATTTTCGTTCATCAACAGCATTTTTCTTTTCTAAGGCTATGATACGCTTCTCTACCGTTATTGCTTCCTTCATATTGTCAGCTAAATTTGTTTTGTTAGCCTACCAACGAATATTGCTATGTTTGATGGTAAAGCAAAGATGTACCATTCACTTCGCACTTCTTCGCTAGGCTTGGAAGCAGTAGGAATTTTGTTCAACAGTTTATTGAAACGTGAGTTAAAATCTTTGATAGGTTCCTTTGACTCGGCCCTAAGGTTAGACAGGTCATTTATTAGTGTCACAGTAGACCTGTCATCACCGAACTTAGTCAGGAATTGTTCTTGAAAAATATCCCAACTAGTGATAGATCTAGATGGTAATGAGAAATACCATGATCCGACTGCTCCTTGTAAAGTATAAGGAAAGATTCGGACAACAGAATCTTCATTAATAACCCCATTGAGATTTATAGATAACACAAAGTTATTTATATGTTCCTCTGCTAGCATGCCTGTTTCAGGATTGAACTTAGGCATCCATTTTTCATGATGGGTCGGTATTTGACTCAAGGGCACAGGCATTAAGACTGCCCTTGGGTTATTCCATGGAGATTGGGCCATCGCTGAACTACTAACAGATGAAAGTACAGAAGATGATCTCTGCAGTTGGGAAGACGAGGATATTACAGTTTCAGATGATTGAGAAGGAGATGTGGAAGCTCCAGTGGACTGGTGGACAATAATCTGAAGTGGAGGGGTGGATGGTTGACTTCGCGGTGAAGAGGTTGACATGGATGATGATGACAAAAGAGTCTCGCTATCAGACCCTTTAGGTGATTTCCTTGCTCTCTTCCTTGTAAGTAGAGGTAACTCAGTTGGTTCAATACCAAACTTTTCACTCTTCAATCTGGTAAGAGGATGAGCAGGGCTATATTGCAAAGTCACACTGCCTTGAGATTTTTCAGATCTTTGGGGTGATATAGAAAATCGCTGAAGTTTATGGATTAAAGATTCAACTTCAGGAGGTTCAATAGTAAATTTCTCTGAAATGTCGGGGTTTATGGCAATGGTTGATGTTTCTTCGGCTTCTTGCTCAAGATTTAAAGATTCTAAATGTAATGGAGAAGTCGGGGGATATGTTGAGGCAATTTACTCTCAGAATAGTATTTAGATTTAGATTTACTTGCCATTCATAGTTTGGGGCCCTCCTTCTAGCGCCAAATATGTTGAAGCCCCGAAAATCGGGTCTACAACAAGGGGGATACCCACCCTGTCCGGACCTTGGTTAGCAACTCCTATTATGTTTAGTATAGTGGGTTCGACTGGGGATATGGGACCAGTTTCCCAATTTATGTGTGCGTGTGTTGAGAATTGATATTTCCTTTCTAATAATTCTTAAGTAAAATGCTTTTATTCTAAATCTAATGTAATCGTATTCTAATGAACATAAATATCTAATTCTAAACTAACCCGGGATTTAATCTTTCAGTTATACGATCTAAAATGAATTCAAATGGCAATTGGTAATAAAGATCATTCAATTGCTATGAGAAAAGAATTCAATAAAGATAAACCATTTCGTATAAAAAGTTAGACGAAACGATTGTGGAAAATATATCGCATAATAAGTTACTCATATATTAAACATAAATAAATAGCTATCACTGTACAAAAGTGTCAAATGATAACTCAAACATTCAAGCATTCATATATAAATAACTGAACATGAATATCACCTTAACAAATAACTAGAAATAGTTAAGAGATAAAAGTACCATTTATAACTGGTTCTACTCATGAGCTTCAGCAATAATGATCTATCTCTTCTTAATCCAACATCCACTAAGAGTACAAAAGTGCAACATCAGTAGTAGATATTAAACGTAGATATCAATAAATCTTGTCCCATTCATTCATCAAAACCTCCTTGGAGGGTGCAAAAGTGCATGTTCTGAGGGCAAGTTTTTGACAAATTTCAAGACCCTTCTCTAAATGCATGAGAAGGGTTTAAATACTACTAGCTAAATCTAAAAATAATTTATTACAAAAATGTAGGATGCGGTTTAAATGACCGTCCTCATTTCAGGCAAAAATAAAGTGAAATTAAAACTAAACTGAATCTAAAACTAAAACTAATAACTAACTATCTATGTATTTGTTCCTTGTAGTCCCAAGCATTCAACATTTGCTTGAGGAGAGTTGGCTGGCTGACTTCCGACTTTAGCTGTCCTGTGAAAACGGAATCGACAAGTGCTGGCGCCATCTTTTCGGTAGAGTTAATGATACATTTGAGAGTCATGCATTGGTTGTGTGGTTTTACCAAGTATGTCCAGTAAGAATCCCAATTTAACTTGGTTAACCTTTTGATGGGCTCTACTTTCTCTTGAGCCTTCTGTCTCCATCTTGTCTATAGATGTTGTACATTTGGTAGATATTTACATACCACATGAGGATATCCCTGATAAATACCACTGGTTTTGGAGTTCAAGTTTTGTCTTTCGCCTTTAGCGCTTTTTCCTACAAAATTTCGGGTTTACAAGCGACTGAGCGATTAGAGGCTTTCCATCTCGAGGGGTTTTGCCTGGCGATGCGCGATTAGTGCTAGGCACTAATTGCGCATCGAAAACTACATCCATTTCTCGATCTGGGGTTCCTTGGTGCAATTTTCGCCTCTTGCGCGCTTTTTGTTAGAGGATATAACGCTTAAATTTTGTGAAAATAACGACTCTGTGAGTTCGTGGTTCTGAGATTTAAATTCTCTATATGTGATATCAGCATTATCCAGTACCCTTTTGACCATGTCAGTGTATGGAAGAATTTTGGGTCTTACTGCTATCCGGTGCAAGAACGAACATGATATTTCTGTAATTGACGCCTCAGAAGACCCGTGTGAGCCTGCAGTAGTTGTAACCTCCATTACTCTGGGATTTGCATCCTCAAGTAGACTATACATGCCTTCCCAAGTATTAATATCGGCATATTTGTTACAGGTGGTGTCTGTGTATAAGGGCGTCATTTCTTTATCTTCAGAACTCAGAGCTTTACCCTTCTTTCCCATAATATCCTAAACACTGCTATGTATACTTCTCTGCTTTTTGCTCCTGCAGTTTACAAATGAGGCAAGAGTAATGACAAGGAAAAGGTGACGGGAAAGCTTGAAATGCAGAAAACATATAGAATATATCACCTTACGTGAAATGGCTCTTCGATCAGATCAAAACCATACTTCATTAATGATTTCCAACTAACTCATTAATTAACCTTAACGCGCATAACTGGGCATCGGTTTATGGAAACAGCATTTTCGAACAACGAGCCCTGTAGGTCTGCGATAAGGCGATTTTGCGATTTTCTTCGCAATATCACAGATCGCAATATCACAGAATCCCAATATCGCTACTCTGTTGCATGTGGCAATCATCTATTATAATGCGTTTTCTGCGAAATGCGATTTGCAAGGTGCGCCATTGCATATCGGCGGTTTGAGGCATTTCAGCTTTAAGTGATATTTGAGGCATGCAATGCAATGAGTATCTTTTAGTGCGTGATTTCGCATCACGATTTCGCAGTCTTAGGATTCCGCTTATAGGAAGGCATCCATTACCTTTTTGCGATGCGACGTTTTTTATTGAAGGTGGATTTATTTGAACTTATCATAAAACTCAAGCCTTTTTATATTTTTAGGGTAGTCTCCTAAGTTTATGATAGTAAGTTTTATTGAAAAAGGAAATACAAGCGCTAATTAATTTTTTTGAATTTTTTGAATAAGGGTCCCCACTTATTTAGTATTAGCGATAAAACTAAATAAGAAGGGGGGTTTTTGCTGGTCACAATAGGAAGTAATGTCATCGGCTGACTTATCAAATTTTACTATTATAACTCTCTCTATTTTGTTATTCCTTCGAACTCCTTGTATATTTTCACTCTAACTTCGGGATGAAGTTTTTTGAAGGAGGAGTGTATGTAATGCCCCACTTAATCTTATCATGGAAATTTTATTAATGTTTACATTACCTGAAAATATTGAGAAATATTGGTGAATACCTTCATTTGGGAAACTATAAATTT
>APFE030258266.1:89243-101436 GCA_000404065.3 Pinus taeda
TATATATTCATCTCACATTCCCAAATGTACTCTCACATTTACTTGGGAGAAGACATGGCCCTCTCCAACTAAATATCAATATATATATTCATCTCACATTCCCAAATGTACTCTCACATTTACTTGGGAGAAGACATGGTCCTCTCCAACTAATTACCAATATATATATTCATCTCTTATCCCCAAAATGTACTCCCACATTTGCTTGGGAGAAGACATGGTCCTCTTCCATTAATAACCCAATTTTATATTCATATCACATTCCCAAATGTACTCTCAGATTTACTTGGGAGAAGAGAAGTCAACTATAAGGATAAGGGAGAAGTTATGACATTAATGAGTGGTGGTTGAGGTGGAGAAGAGAGGAAGGGCATAAAAGGGGCAGAAGGAAGGGAGAAAAGGGGGGATGTTGGGTCTTGCTTTTGATTTTTGGGTTGGTTGTGATTTTGGAGACCTAGGGAACCTGTGGAGGTTTCTTGGGTTAGTTGAGAGGAGGGAAGTATTGTTTATACTTGATTATTCATCTTGGACACACTACATCTGGTTGGACTTGGGCTCAAAGGGCCAGAGAACCTATGGAGGTTTCCTGGGCTAGGAATTATTTCCTTGTTGGCTAGGAGGTAAATCCAGTCGGGAGTCGAGAGGAGCATTTCAGCAGAAGCAACAACTCGAGGGCATCTCCACTGGCCACCTGTACAGGTATTCCTTTATGCATAGATTACTCATGTAAGTTATAGAAATGAAATGTTCACTATAAAGTTGTAGGGATTACAGTGTAAATGGTAAATTATCATTGTTTAAATGTCTTGTAAGAAAGTAAATTTTTGCCTCTTATTGAAGTTAAATTCTCAGAGAATGTAGATTTGTTAGAAGACCCTAGGATAGGGCCTTACATCCTCTATATCTGCCAATTATTATCAGTCACCATTGAAAAGAGTATTTATTTTTTCTTTTTCCAGTTCTCCAATTTCTTGAGTTTGTGGATGTTTAGTTGTTGCCATCTTCAATCTCTTGCACAGAGCTTGCATGTTTGCATTTATGTTTTTTATAATTTCTTGAGAAACATTAATATCATGAGGATCTATTTCCATTTTGATAACTAAATCCTCCAATGATTTTATCCTAGTGTGTTTGGAAAGAGAAGAAATTATTTCCATATTTAACTCGGTTTAGTATTATTTAGTGAATTTTACAACTTTGACAAATTAACTGAAGAATTAGTTAACGTAGAATAAATCATCTCTCATGTATAACTATGAAAATCTATCTAATTAATTAGATGGACCTGTGTTGTGTTGAAATAAAATACAAATGTCTTAAAATATTCTACTCTTTTAGTTTCTGCAACTTTCAGCTCTAGAAATGTTAATTGAAACTTTCCTTTTTCAACATCAAAAGCTGAAAGTAAACTACTCTTTGTAGAGGAAGTTTTTTCTGGAACTGAGTGTAAGCCATTGTCTTCAAAGTTTCTTTTTTCTTTTTAATCTCAATAAATTTAGGAAAGATACTTTGACTATCAAAATGAATTTACGAAGACTATCTAGGTATTGTTTCAACTTGCTGCAAATAAAAAAAAAGCCTCGCTTGAAATAATGGTTGTAGTAGATGTACATATATCTAAGGATCTAGTTTTCGACATAAGCTATTCTAAATCCCTCAATTTCTGCCTCTTGTAAACTTTGAATTTTGTTCCCTCTAAATCTGACACACTCTCACTTATTCTTTTGACCTCCTTTTATTTTTGTTGAGGAGTTGACAAAGCATTTAGTTTTAGTGACCATTCTACTTCATGTTCTTCTGGGAATACTTCTAAGTTGCCTTCTTCCCATGTTTCTCTATTAGCATATCTTTCAATTTCTATTTTTGAAAAATGAACATAAGGAGAAAAATTTTGTCGAACTCTAATAGCTAATATTCTCCCAATCGTATCATAGGACCACTTGATTCCCTTCATGAATTTCATCTCTACTAACAAAAAATCAACCTATTGATCAATAGCTTTAGTATTTAGAAAAAATGTTCCAATTTGTTCTTTGAGCTTGAAGATAGCCTCTTTCTTTTTTGATACAAAAATGGACTTGGTCTACATTCAATATTTATCTAATGAATTCAAGAGCAATAATTCTAATTGGAAAAAAGATTGGTAAATGATATGGAGGTAGTTCACACCCATATAGTCCTATTTTAGTAAAATTGTTATATAAGAACTAGTCACCTAGATTAGTTTGTTCACTAAGTTGTAAATCATGCTTAACCTTTGGTAGAATCCTTGGGACTTTATCACTATTCAAAAGTACAAAACAAAGAGATAGGAATTGGTCCACAAAATTTGTAAAAGAGAACCTCTCAGAATGCTTTCTGACTAAAGAAGTCCAATGAAAAATTGACCATTGATTACCTTGCAAATCTTGTTTCTCTAGTTGTATTTGACAAAAGTTTTCTAACTATTGGTACATGAACGGATAAACTAAAACTAATTGATACTTGAATGATTTTTCAATTCCAAACTTTATAAACTACTCATGAATATTGTCTAAAAGAAACTAACTGAAATTTAATAAAATCAAAGGGTTCTTTCCTCATGAAAGAATTGACAAAACCCAATACTATTTCATCTACCCCTTCATCACTTTCATGCCCTAGTGTGCAACATAACATAGATATGATATGTCTAGAAATCTCTAGAAAAATGTTTGAATGATATGGAGGATTGTGCTTGGTAAGCTATTTTCATGAAGGTGGGGTCTGAAATTGTTATGGAGTTTCCACATCATTAAGTGGTTTTCTAGTTAAAACTTATTTTAGACACCCCCCCACCCCCCTGCCTTCCCCCAGCACCATGAATATCAGGCATACAAGGGGGCCCAAAACTAATTCTTTTCCCCTTCGATCTGACTACATCAATCTTTGTCATTCAAAGACACACACACACGTTAAATGTGCACTTTATCCACAATTAAAATATGTTTTTTAAATAAAACATTATATAAAGAAAGCAACAAGGATTAGATACTACGTAGTGATTGTTAAATTACGAAGAAATTTAAACAATGTGAGCAATATAGACTATTGAAAATTAAGCAAATCTACAACAATCATTTATAACATATTCAATTTTTCTTTTGATCAATTTTCTTTTGCACTCAAAAACAGGTTTGCATCTTGAGGTATTTGATCCCTCTCAACTCTTGATAGATTTGGAGTTAAGATAGCTATATATTGGTTCTTAGTAATATTATTTAAATTTAGATAAATTTCATATCTCTACATATAAAAACATTTACGCCAATAGACTTATATATTCTAGAATTGGGCATCTAGAATTTTAATTTATTTATGTGAAAGAATTAGGTGGATGATAGAGATTTAACATCCAAAGAATATCCATGGAACATTCATATTCGTATGCACACATAAAAGGTTCATATTTATTTTAGAATCAATTATAAGATCCTTGAAAAATTGATTTGTAAATTTTAATTAAAATAAAATACTTGGCATTACTTGTCCCCCTTTAACTGAGGTTCAATGAATGCAATAGGTATTCCACCTTCTATTAATAACTAATATGGCTCAGCAGATTCAATAACCTAACTAAAGTAGGTAATATGTCGATGCAAGCCCTTTTGGCTTTGGATTAGGGTTTATTACTTTAGAACATGTGTTATCAAATTGGAGGATTGGTAACATTTCACAAGATACTCAGTCGATCAATTCACCTTCTCCTTTGATGGGGAGGAGCTCAAAGTGGCATACAACTAGACTCCCTCCTGTGACTAGTTGATCTTGGAATGCACCAACAAGACCAACAATCTGAATGTGATTCTTCTAGGATTAGTTTGCATTTCTCTCAACGTTGAACCCATAGAGGAACAAGACAACAAAATGCACAATTACCAGCTCCCTCCCAATGATGTGTTAGCCCATATGGAAATGTAATTCAAGTTCTTCAATCTTTCCTCCACCTTAGGAGGCACTTTGGGGTGGTATTACAGGCCAAATTTTATCAACCTTGTGAAGAGAGGAGTCTCAACACACTTCATGGGAGGAGAATATAAGTATGCCACCTCCTCCCTCCTCTTTTCCATCTGCAAATGATGCAAATTGTACTCCTTTTCTTCCTCCAAATTCATCTTCAATCCAGTCGAGACCTTTAACTCAAAGTGCACCAGCTACAGTGGAAATGGCAGTATGTATGCCACAGGCAATTTGCATGTATCAATTCATCAAGGTACAGGAACATCAGGGGAAGTTTTAGGGATGGCATGTATGAGCAGGACCTTCTCAAATTCATATCTCCACATAGAAAGAGAGGAAGGGAATTCATGAAATAAGTGGGGAATTAAGTCGTCATTCCCCTTGCGGAGGATGCACCAAGAGGGACCCTGAATACTTCTACACTTTAAATTTTCCACTGTGAGAATATTTTTGTGGACCACAGTCCAACAGAGATCATTCATTTTTGGAATTGAATATTTGTTCCAAATTTCTTTCCACATTTTTATTTGGCTAAGAATGGAAGTCTCCTTAATAAGAAATTGTATCTTTCTTTTACAGTGTACTTACTAAGCATCCAAGATCTAAAATATTTATCATCTTCATGAACAAGAGCTAGATATTTCAAAAAGGGATCATTTTTTTCCATTTTTCATGACATTCTCATCCCATCCAAATGCTTAAATCATCCCATATTGAAATATCTTCTATGACCCTATTATTCTGCATCCAATCCATGAGTGGCTTGAATTCACCAGAGGAAGAGAGAAGGGTACCAAGAAGATATTTGTCCTTCCACAAATTGATTTTCCCCCATTTCCATCCTGCCAACCTAAATTTTCAATAACAATGGGGGGATTCCTTTTACATAATTTCCATATTTTTAATCCACTGCCTGTCCACTGTGATTTTTCAGCTCTTAAAAGTCAAGACTTGTGGAAGATTTTTTTAAGGACGCCTCTTTCCACCACTCCTTGGAGTTAGTGATCAGCTTCCAAACTAGTTTGGCTCCCAAGGCTATGTTGACCATAAGGGGGTTTTATCTCCAAGCCCCCCACTTCTTGGGGAAGACAGATTGTATTCTAATTGATCAAATGAAATTTATTATCATTGTTCTTGCCCCTCTACTAAAGGAATTTCCTGAGCATGATGTTGATTTGATTTAGGTTTCCTTTTGGAGCTATAATCCTAGTGCAGAGATAAATTGGAAGGGAGGAAAGCACAAACCTGATCAAAATTTCCTTGCCAACACAAGAAGGAAAATACCCTCTAGCGGAGGTTTTTGTGGAAGCCCCTATAAAAATAGCTTTAAAATATGTTTGTAGCAAAGGTCACTAGTGGACTTTGGCGAGCGGATGTTTTTAAACTATGTGTCCCTAATACAGTAACGCATCAATTCTTTACTATACATATATGCACTAGTGCCTAATAGCATATGGTGCATCGTGGCAGATTTATTTTTATAAAAATAAAAATAAAAATAACGGTGCACTAAGTACAGAAATCACACTGGTGTGTATACTACTCAATAGCACCAAAAAATGATTAAATTTAAAAAAAAAAATGTCGGTCATAAAATTCATTTTTCCTAGTCTGGTGCTATACTCTGACGACGACCTGGTGCTAAACCAATACACTAACACCCTAGTGCATACACAATATAGTGCACCGTTGTGGAGTTTTTACTTAAAAATAGTAGTGCACTTATTATATTATAAGCACTAGTGTCATTAATTGAACTACAAGCCTCAGTGCTTAATAGAGAGTGGTGCACCATCAAAGCGTTATTTTTTATACAAATAAAAACAATGGTGCACCACCTATATATGACGCACCAGTGATTATGTTACTCGATAGCACTAGACCAAGGTTAAATTTAAAAATTATCGGTCGTAAAATTATTTTCACCATTTCAATGCTATATTCCCACGAGACATCAGCGTAGTTCATGTATTCAAACACACATGTGCATAACTACCAAGGCACCAGTGGTTATACTATTTGATAGGACTGGACAAAGGTTAAATTCAGTTGTAAAATTATTTTCACCATTTCAGTGTTATATTCCCTTGACACACCAATGTTATTCATATATTCAAACACCCTAGTGTGTACATACCAAGAGCACCGATATAGGGTTTTTTTTTTTTTTTTAAGCGGTGTGCTTGGAAATAGTACACACCGGTGTTGTTAAAGAATGCATTAGAACAGATTAAAAAAATAAATAAATAAATTATTGGTTGTAAATTTCATTTTTACCATTTTCAATGTCGTAAATATCTTAAGAATTGGTGCTACTCTTTCATCACTCAAGTTCCCTACCATCGGTGCTTCTCTTGCTCACCATCCTTCCATCATGTGCTCAGTGCATGGCTTTTGAATTTTCTCAAACGATGTTGGAATTTGTTTTTTTTCATTTATGTGTTAACTATGCCTCCCCGGCGAGCAAATGCATGGGTTTCTCTCTAATTTGGTTTTCCAATGGATTAGAATTTCAAATTAAGTCCAAAAATCTGTTCTTTTTTAATTTATTTGCTTTTCCTGTGCAGTGCGTTCGACTGGTTCGGCTCGCATCGATAGTGGCTCATCTTGTAAATTTACAGGGTGCATCGCAATCAAGTGTGTGACCTTAACGCACTGCACTCTTGTCGATGTGTTTAGTAAATTAAAGCGCACCGAGAAAAGCTATAATTTTTACGTTGGTGTGTATAGTAAAAGTTACTCTTGGACCGTTTATATCTACCAATCACATCGCACGCATAAAATTAAAAAAATATAGCTCAGTGCATTAGATAACCTGAACATTCTGGTTCGGTGCAAAAAGATTATACGTACACACCGGTGCACAATTTTGTCTCGACGTATCGCGTTGAAAATAAAAATAACCAATGTGTTTGTATGTAGGTAATGTTTATGTTTCTCTCTAATTTAATTTTGTAACAGATCAGAATTGCAAATTAGGTCCAAAAATATGATGTTTTTAAAAGAAAAAAATCATGCGTGGTGCATTCGACAGGTTTGGCTCACACTGGTAGCAGTGCACCCTATAAATTTACAGGGTGCATTGCAATATGGCGTGTGACTTTATCGCACCGTAGTATTTTCAGTGTGTTTGGTAAATTAAAACGCACTGGGAAAAGTTGTAATGTTTATGTTGATGCATGTGGTAAAAATTACTCTCAATGCATTTATATTTAACAAATGTGCCGCACACATAATATTAAAAAAATATAGCTCAATGTGTTTAATAACCTAAACGTCTTGTTTCGATGCGAAAATGTTTTACATACACATCGGTGCACAATGTTGTCTTGACGTACTGCATTGAAAATAAAAGTAACCAATGCGTTTGTGTGTATGTGAACCAAAAGCGGTGTGCCATTTGGATGTCCATACCATGGTCAGTGCTTTCTGTTTGGTGGTGCATCGCTTTAGGAACAATTTTTTTTACGCATTAAGGATGATTTTTTTTAATTGAAAGTTATATGTCCATATTTATAAATACATTTTTCATTTAATAAAAAAATTATGTTTTATGTATGAGGTTGATGTATTTTATATGGTCAATCATATATATATATAATATATATATATATATAGTGCATTTTTTTGTTCATGTTGATGTACTTAATTTATATGTTGGTGTTGATGTGTATATAGTTAGGTCATGTTAGATATGTTCATTTAATGTGTTTCCAGATAGATGTGTATGTGATAGCAGTTATTTGACAAGAGATGTATATTTGAGGATGTGTGTGGTGATGATGTTAGATTACAATGCTTGTGTTTTGTTAGATGTGATCACGATGATGATGCCATGTTAGATTATTAGATTTGTACACTAGCTAATGGCATTTATATGTGTTAGAGCTGTATATAATTAGATGATTTTAATAGCCTAAGGGTTAGCTCAATTGGTCAAATAAATGTCTCGCCGTTCGGGAGGTCACAGGGTCAATTCTCCCCAAAGCCCTTGGGGTTAGGCCTAGCTATTGGTCGTGGGGCTTGATACCCTTGATCAAGCTCAGATATTTCCTTGGACATAGCGGCCACCCAATGACCGCGGGTGTCGAAGAACCACACGTGAAAAAAAAATAGATGATTTTAATGAATTTGAATGTGTATTTTAGATGATGTTTATGTTTTTTAGATGGTTATCATCATGATGTTTATCTTTATGAAATAATATTTATTATAAATTATGTATTAGTGAAGTTATATCAAAATTTTATATATGAAACTACATGCAAAACAACTTACTTTAAAAAAAAATGTAAAGATATGTTTATAAATTACAAAGTTTAATATAGTTGAAAATATAATTGTAAAATTACCATAAATATTTCTCTATTGCTTAGATAGTTCATACATATTCATTCTAACCTAATTAGTAAAATATTTCAATACTTCACAAGGAAAAAATAATTAACAGGTAAATAATTTAGTTAGTTCTCAATAAGAATGAAAATGTGTAACTCATTCAATTTTTAATATAAAATATTAATAATAAAACATTATTCAAAAATACAATTTAAACAATGAAAAATTACAGTATAGTTGATCTATATATAGAGATAGAAAAGCGTTATAGATCCATCTTAATCATAAATTTATGAAGCACTAAAAGAAATTAAATATTTTGACATGTACATTTTTTTTCAAGTTTTGCATTTAAAAAAAGATTTCCATATAATGAGATTTGATCCCTCTCAACTCTTGGTAGATCCGTTGTTAAGATGGATCTATATTGGCTTATAAACTTCAACCTATTGTTAAATTTAAAAAACTTATGTTAGAATTTTTTATAATAATTTAGATTTAATATAACTTAAAAAATTATATTTCAATAAAATCTAATTTATCACTAAAGTTAAGAGAGTTTCAAGCAATTTAAATTTAATATTTATAGCAATTCTTACCAATTTAAATCAGAAATTTCTATCTCTAAAAATGAGGATCAAGAAATGTAAAATAAGGCTTGTGAAGGTACTTGTAGTTGAGATTTGCTCTACTGGAAGTTCTCCCTTAAAGAGGCAAATGAACTGTTTTCTAGTAATAAAGATATAACATTTTGGTTTGATTTTGGTTCTTTATTTTCTATTGTGGATTAGATTTATCTTTTGTTAATGATAAATATGAGTTAATTTACAAAAACCATACTATATTAGATTTAGCTTTTTGATGAAATAATATATTTGATTATTTGTTAATGAACTACTCAAAAAATATTACTTTTTCCCTTACTTATCATGAGATAGTCATTAAAATTCATTTTTCACATTTCTCCTAGCTAATATTACATCATGTTTACAATGATAAAGACATGTCCACTTTAAATAATTTACTTATAAATACATAAAAATAGATATTTATTTTACATAATCTAAATAGGAAAGAAATATGCATCACCAAGTCTATTAGAAAGTCAAACAATGCCTCTTAATCACCCTCACATTATTTATCATTTAATATCTAGCCATAAAATATCTATTAATTCAAGTTTCATTTATAATTACCATTTAAAATAAAAGTCAAAACCCTTCCATTATCCATGAAAAGAAATTAAAACCTCTCATGCATCCATGTAAGCCCATTTGTTTCTCTTATGGTCCATAAAAAGATGTAATCAACATTTTAGATATGCATAAGACAACCTTTTAGTTTACATAATGGATTTAAATATAGTAAATATGACTTTACCTCTCATGTCAAGAATTTGATCTTACATATTAATACACAATTTTTCATTGTTAAAGTCCTCATAGATTTATAACTACATGATTTATATTGATTTTGATTTAAACTTGAAGAAAAAACATGTGAACTAATTAATAAACCAATAAGTATCTAAACCTAGAATAAATCTTCAATGTTGTTTCCAAATTCACGATTTTCTCATTTTGGTTATATTATTCTCATTTTCCTATTTGAAAAGGATTGTCACCTTGAATCCTAATTATCATAGATATTGTACACAATGTTTTAAACTGTGTAGTGAAAATAAGGGAGGTTATTTAACTATATTGAAAAAAATTGGTGATAGTTGTAGTAGGCTTTTTAGTACACATATATAACATAGATATGATTATCCTTCTCCATTTTCTATCACTTTGTAAGTTATTGTAGATTGATACTCACAATGTCGTTTGAGAAAGGAGATAACATGAGTATATTTAGATTGATATCTTAATAAACTATAGTTATTAACTCGACTTCCACTCTACAATATTGTGTCATGCATCCATCATCGGTATCCTTCGTGTGAAAATTATTCTGATATGCCGACATAGATGGGAACAAATTCACTTATAAAAGTGTGAAAAATTCACAGTGTCGTGTGTCTAATAACTCAAACATAATTAAAATATAAAATATAGATGTTACAATTCAAATGTGCATTGTAAAGTTAAAAATGTACAAAAAGAAATTATTACTGAGTTGTTGCATGCAATCCCTATGTTTAGTGCATCATCTTCAGCACCCAAGTAACGATCAAATGCATCGTATTTCTCTCTAACTTGATCAGCAACCGAAATATTAGGTAATGTCATTGGCATATTTTCTTTTAAATGATTAGGATAAGGCACGCCTTTACCATTCAATCGTCTGAATTATTTCTTGTCACTGTCTCATTTCCTCCTCTTATGTTCATAATGCGACCCACTATTCTGTCACTTTAGAATTGTAAAGAATCAATTTGATGAAGGCTTCATTTTCTAAATTCGCTGATGAAATCAAACCAACATATATAGTACATATTAGATCAAAATATGCATTAATATGAAGTGCAATGTGAATAGTTATTGTGTATAAATTTGACAAATGATAAGTCACTTGCTCTTTATCATGTGCCTTTTTCCATTCATTTGGAGAAGCTCTCGTTCTCTTTTGCCTTCATCCCTTTCATCATCCCAAATAATCGCACACGGTGTGTTGTCTATCTGCTTGATGTACTCACCAAAATAATAGAAAGGCTCATAGGATAGGTACCCCTCTTCCATAGACCCCTCAGGTTTTGTCGTTTGTCGAACAAAACCTTTCAATATCTTCTTGTACCTATATAATAAGAACATATAAAAACAAGAAATCACCCCAACTAATTCAACCTCATCTACTAGCTGAATTAGAAGATGAATCTGCAAGTCTATAAAACTCGTCAGCAGTTTCTTCTCAAACATACAAACGATCTCAGTTGTCTCTTGACCTCATCGTGGAATGCTAACCATATGAATCTCCTTTGATGTGATCCAACATACAAATTTTGATAATTTAGATATGGCATGTCTTAGGTCTTGGGGAAAATCATGGTTCACACACCCATGCACGAGCAGAGGATAATGACACTGCAAAGTAAATAGTGCATACAAAAATTAATTATAAAATATATCTTTGCATAAAAATAATAATAAAATAATAAAATCATGTTTTTGACATACGTACTCTTACAAAGTTCAAATGGTCATGTGATTTCAACCCTAACAAACGTTCTTCCACAGTGAAGCAGCACCTTAGTGAATACCCATATAAAGAAGGCACCCTCACTGTAAGTTCTAACCCTGTACAGAAATTACCTGCATACGAATTCTAAAACACAGAAAATAAACAATGCGAGAGCATAACAAAGAAAACACATATACACAAAGATTTTCCCTTGGATCCCAAAACCGAGACTACCAGCTTGATTTTTCATTATGTTTCTTTAAATGTTACAATATATATTTATGCATGCTGAAGCATCCAATACCATGGACCGAAAACCATCACGTCCAAAACCATGTGCAAAAACCATGCACAAAACCATAGGTAGGTCCGCCCAACCTAATATATGGTCCAAAAAAAAACCCTGGGGCGTTGCCTCGGACCTCGTAGAGGGGGGCTACCAGCCCCCCTCAAACTCCTTGTGACCCCCCCATCCTCTACGCAATCGGTGCAACGAAGGGGGGGCTTTTCCCCCCCACTAACCCCCCGGCTAACTACGTAGGCTAGTCGTGGAAAGAATATAACACAACCCAACATTCTCCCACTTGTTTTTTCTTTCCACAGGGGGCCACAAGAGAGATTCGTCATTTATCCATCCCTAAAACGCCCATTGTTTCTCAACACCAAGAGAAATTCTCAGCACTCACAGATTTTGTCAATGCATCTGTAGTATTCTTCAAAGTGTCCACCTTTACCAGCAACACCTTTTTGTCTTCTA
>APFE030258274.1:0-11439 GCA_000404065.3 Pinus taeda
AAATGAAAACATTAGGAAAATGGGAAAATGGTAAAGAGAAGGGAAAGGGCATGGAATTTTTTTAGGGTTTTGAAATAAAGTAGGGATGATATTGTTGTAGTAGAAGGGAGAGTTTAGGATTTTGAGAGAGGAAGATGTAGGGTTTGATGAGGAATAATTGGGAAAAATATAGGAAATGGAAAATAAGGGAAAAAGAAGCCTTGGCAACAATGATTTCTGAAAACCCTACAACAAACTTTGCACTTGAATCCTTATAGAAAATTGATGAACATGGAGGGTTTTTTACACTTGGTTTTCATGACAAATATATGCTAACTTCTTCATATAAACCATCAAAAAACCAAAATCAAGTCATGAATGCAGGCCTACCTGTGAATTTATGCATGAGGAGAGGTGATTTGAGTGATTTCTTGGCGAATTGCAAGCATAAACTCTATGTGCTGCACGCATTTCCCAAAACGCCGCGGGCTCTGGATGCGCCGCGCGTGTGTTAATTTGCACTACAAAAGGCCGCTTAATGCGCCGCGCGCCTATCCTGATGCACCGTGCACCCTGGAGCTAACCCAAAATACTCACAAACTTGCCACTAAGTTGCAAAATCGCCTTTGAACGATGCTCTTAGCTCTCAAAATGTGGAATGGGTTGCAAATGAGGAGAAATGACTTGATATAGCATCCATTTTAATTTTTGCTCAATGAAAACCCATTTTTCTTATGTTTGGTTGTTGACACTTTTTCAAAATTAATAGGCTCTGACCTTTTTGGTTTCCTTCATAAAATAGGTTGAAATGATGATTTTCTCTGATAATTTTTTGCAGGGATAGCTTTGATATGCTTCAACAAAGGAGACCAGGGCTGCACTTTAACAATTGAAGAACTGGAAATTTTGACAATTTTTTACAAAAATGAGGTGGCAACTTGTCTTCAAAACAGAGTTTTGAAGAGAAGTCCTTATTCAGCTATACAATGGTGAGAATTATTGAAGTGATGATCTATCAAAGACATCCCTCTGGCCTGCTAGTCTTCTAAGACTTTTTAAGACTAAATTGACTCAAACCCTAGACCAAGACCTACAAATTTAAAATATGACTATAAATGACTTGTGAAGCTTTATGACTTAACCTGGACCAACATTGATATGCACGAGGGCAATGAATGACATCGACCACTCCATCAGAGTTATGGCATGCCTAACGAAATGCAACTGATGAAAACTGGTGGGACACCTAAAACATGAAATGCAAAAAAGAGCTTTGATCTCTGATGGAGGGATAACTAGACCGACTCTAACACACTTTACCTTTATCATTCCTCTATCTCAGAATTGATATTGCTTTATCCAATCTCTTTGTCACATTTGTACTGATTTGTCTACTCATCCTGCTACCATCATGTTGACATCTTTATCAAGTAGATTTCCATCAAGGACAACACATTAGTCATAATGCTAACAACATGAGCAGGCATACCTGACAAGAAAACCCAAATTGACATGATGTCCATTTTCTCCCGACGAGCATTGAAAAGAGGGATCTAGGGCTTGAAGGCAACAAGAGTGGAGTCTATGAACTAGATCTCCTTCTCAATCTTCTTGGTGTCCTCCCATGACTGAAAAATTAGTTGAATCCATCCATTGACCAGCTGAAGAACCTTAGGAGGGGCAGATACCTTGCCACTAATGTTCTGGTCTCGCCACTACTCTAGGGTACCTACGCTGAAAACCCTCTTTCTAGCCCTTCCTACCAGATATTTTTCCACCAACTTCGTTGCTTCATGCATTTCCACGTCATCCCGAAGATAAAGACAATACTGAATAGGCCCATCTTCACTCTTCAAGATATTTTCTTTCCTTTTCTTCTTTGAACTTCTTTTTCCACTGCCTTGGACCCGTGCCTCATAGTGCTCCTCGCCCTTAGAACTCTCCATAGCGGTATTTGGTAGAATACCCCTTTGTTGTGTGGGCATTAATTGAGGTAATGTCTCAGCCAGGTTGGAGTTTGAACTCCCTTCCTTCCTTATAGGAGATGCTTCTGGTAGAAAACCCTCAAGCCCTGGGAGCCGTTGACGATCCAGAACCAACTCCCCTGCTCTCTCCTCCACCCCTTGTCTTGATTCTCTAGAGGGAATGCCCTAAGGCCCAAAAATGTTTGAAATAACCCCCCCTGCTTGAAATGGAAACTACCACTTTACACATATAAGAGTACTCTTCCAATAGATTCTTACCTTCAGACTCACGAACTTGTACAAAGTGTAGAGGATAAAACACTGAGAGGGGCTGGTAAGAGATGAAATACCTGTAATAAAATATGACCTAGCATAGGAAAACACTACCTCCTTCAGGTGTTCAATGACATGCAGGATGGAACCAAGAAATGTATCCAACTGTGGGTGAAAACTCCAACCTAGAAGCCTGGTTGAAACCCTCCTTCAAGCTCGAGGCCCCAATAATGATAGGCATGGAAAAGATAGACCCCTCCATAGGACTTTTTAGTTTATAATCCACAATATCCAAATCCATCGACGTCAATCCACCTATTCCACCTTAGTGGAGAAAAATATATAGTATGGGAGCCTAATTGCAACGTTATCAGGAAATGATAGACAAGCAAAGATAACAACTTTGTCGAAATAGTAAAAAAATTATGGTAAATTCCAAGACGAATTCTCGCTGACATTAAACGCCTTAAACAAAACAAATCCACTGGCCTGTAACCTCCATGAAATGAGATTCTTTGTGATTGCTGTAGCCTGGAATGAATGCAAACCCTAACCATATTTGATACACTCAATCCCTAGACTCCAAATCGACGCCATCACTTCTCCCCACCCACAAGGTAGCTTTCAACTACATTGTTTTAGGATATGTTTTTTTTGTTGTTGCTTTTTTGTGCACTTCATGGATCGCATAGATCAGTGATTGTTACGCTCGTGGAATATTTGTAGCAGAAATATCCACTCAAGGGGATCACTTTTTACTGTCTCAACCATGGAGCCATACCTTGAAAGCACCAAGAGAGTTGAACCCATGACCTCTCAATAGAAAATATGCTTTAAAAAAATTGAACTTGTGACCTCTTAATAACAAAAGGTGCTTTAACAATGAGAACTATACTAATTGAGAAAACCCTCGAGAATTTCTTTAGGACATGTTTTACATAGGACTGGGCTTATAAATTTTCGAAGGTTGAGCAAAAAACTAAAAAAAATAGAAAAAAATTGTGGTACGTAATTCCCCTAATGTGGGTGGGAAAGATTTCAGCCCCCCATTTTCCCCATACTTCGGGTAGGTGCATGAACTTAGGAACTCATACTTCTTAGGTTGAGCGAGTTTACCTTCCCAAACTGCGTGAAATTAGCGATTTTGCTAGTTCCCTAAATTCAAATTCAAGTTGTAAGTACTGAAAATCATTAAAATTAATACATGCTAACCCTGCCCATTTTTTCATGCACATTATATAGTGGATAGCAAGAAAAATCGAAAATATGATTCTAGCTGTGAAAATATCAATTTTTTTTTTGTAAGCTTAGCAGGACTACATCTTCATCATGTCCAATATATCACCCCCATCGGGGGGAGGAATTGAACCGGTGACTTCACATCAAGGAGTTCCATAACAGAGAACCCGATCAGCGTCTATCCAAGGCCCCGTGGACGTAAAAATATTAATTTTGCATTTATCTTTTATAAAAAATAAAATTTAGTTATCAATTTCACACATAATCCCTTGTAGACCAGTAGAATTGAAATTTGGTCACTTGGTTTTCCATTTATCTCATCTATAATCCTTATAAGCCTAATTTCCCTCATAATTCCTTATAGACTAGGAGAATTGAAATTTGGTCACTTGATTTTCCATATAACTCATATATAATCCTTATAACCCTTTGATATAGATTTTCAACCTTTATCGCTATTTCGTATAGATTTTCGATGGGTTTGTGGATCCATATATTTCAAGGTTATGGATATTGGGTTTTCCATACATTTTATGATCTAAAAACTAAATTAGAATTGAAATTTGGCCACTTTAAGCTTTCCATATCTTCTCCCAACTTTTTAGGAAAAAGTTATTTTTATTGAAGGTTTTCCAAGATTTTATGGATCTCTTAGAGTTATTTTTTTAATAGGTTTTAGGATCAGGGTTTATAATTTTTTCGTCGTTTCTATTTTTAACATTTGAAAATTGATCAAAGCTTGAAATCCCCTTGAGAGATCCCTCAAAACGAGGCAATCCTTTGAAGTGACTTCCAAGTGCCTTTCAACACCGTTTATAATGCATGTAGATCAATGTCATTGTAATAAATGAAGTGAGATAAGATTACTTCGTTGAATCCAATTTGATCTTGTGCTTAACTCTTGTGTAAGAGGAGATTCCTAGAAACATGATGCGGTAAATGGTTTTCACTCCCTATCACAGGCTTCTATGTTTGTTTGCAGTTTTGGAGAATTTAATTTTAATAATTATTCCAAAGCCCTACACTTAACCTAATGTAGGTGTAACTACGATCGAAATATAAAATGTATAATTAATTTTACTAAGCATTGATTCTTAAGCTGTTGTTTATTCAATAGGTAAATGGAAATGAAACCCATGTTAGTATGACTCGATTCAAATCTTAAGGCAACAAATATGAGGAAGCAATTCTTTTCAATTCAATGAATACTAACTACATTAAGGAGTTAGAGGTTTAAATCAAATAAAAAAGTGTAACATTCAAAGAAAAAAACATAAACTAACTACATTAAGGAGTTAGAGGTTTAAAGCAAATAAAAAAGTGTAACATTCAAAGAAAAAAACATAAACTACTCTTTGATTGCAAATAGAAAAAACTATAGGATACACGATTCGTGGACCCCCTAGGTCCATGAGGGGGAAAATTAAAAAAGTGCAACTTACTTTGCTTAAAAATGCAAGTTAAAAAATACTACACCCATGAACTACAATATAAGATTTTTATTTTTTATTTTTTATTTTATTTTTTTTAATTAATTAATTAATTAATTTTTTTTCTTGAAAAACAAATATTCTATGTAAAGGAATGGAATAAGAACTCTTTTCATAAAACACTCCAACAAACAAATATTTGACAAAGTAATTTTGATGTAGAAGAAGATTATAAATACTTCAACGAATAAATAAAAAACTAATTACGTCAAAGGAATGAAAATGGAAACTTTTCACAACAAACAAAAATATTTCCGCAACAAGATAACCAAACAAAACAAAATTGAAGTGTTCAACCTCTCACAGATAAAGAATAAACTCAAAACCTCAACAAAAGATATATATAAGATAAAGTAGGGAAAAAACCTCAAGAATTTTTTAATTTTCGAGGATCGGCATAGGTATTTAGTACATAACAACGTGATGAACAAGGATAGTTGCAACTTATAAAATAACAAAGTGTGATTAGATGCATTGTCTCCCACAAAAGAGTGCAATGTGTGTGAAATTCAAGGAAAAAAAAAGAACTTCCAAAATATCTAAAAGACTTGGGGTTTTAGAATCAAATAGGGTTTTCGAGAGACTCAGGAAATACTTGAATTAAGAAAAAAAGAAACACCATCGAAGACCAACTCATTCCTTGGTATGGTTGCCAATTTTGTCAAGGAAAAAATCTTATCTTGCAGACAAGACAAATATCCCTAGACATGGAAAGCAAGTCTAGAACAATATAAACAAACACATAGAACTTTCTAAAAGTTCATTACCATTAAATCATAGATGCAAGCAATGGGATGAATGAATTAAACAATTTTTATCGACATTTGTCCTTGCTATTGTTTGTTGTAGTTTTCAATTTCATCCTTGATCCTCCGAGCCAAGATTTGCAAAGACACCAACAAACAAATAATCAAAGCACATGATACATAAATGATTTATCATAACCCATACAAGTGATTAAGGAATCTTGTATAAATGATTATAACAATGAATGTTGGAAATAAAAAACTATATGTATTAATGAAATATGGAAGCATAATACAACCAATGCTTTGATGTTCTGAAGATGCTTCGAACAATATTTAGTCTAATCCTTGTCTTCGAAAGTAGTATGATCATAGGTTTGAAACTTTAGCACGATATAATGGAAGTATGAGAGCCAAAGTTTTTCCAACAGTAAAAAATCCAACCCGTTCTACTTGAGATTCCATTGAATTCATGGACTAAAGGGTAAGAGGGAATAAATATGGAGGTTAAGGTCCACTTAATTAGGGGTGAGATCCACTATGGCAGGAATGACATCCACTATGGCATAGATGTGAGATCATATCCACACCATATGGAAAGATACCTCCACGAGGCTTCTAGAGTAGAATTTTCTTGTTCCTTTTTAATTTTTACCAAAGTAAAATGAAAATTGCACTTTGCGATGAAGAATATTGTGATGGATACACAAGATATTAAATATGCAAGTTGCAATGTCACAGGTTAAAATGCTGCAACTTGCAACAATCTCCAAAAATATAGTTTTTAAGGTATGCAATCCAGGATTCTTATCTTTTATGGAGAGGTTTTTCTTCCATCTTCTTCAGGTATTGATGGAGATTGTTCTTCAGATAAAAACATATCCATATTTGACATCATTTGCTTGGATGTGACAATATAATGTGTAACAATATGGGGGCATAATTGACAATGAATGGATATCACTAGAATCGAGCCCCATTGTCACTAAGCTCCACCACCCACTGCTCACTGCCCCTCAACCGCAATAGTATTGAATACCATTGGTGGTAATAAGACTTGGAAACACAACAAGACCAAGACTCAATAGGTCCGTTATGCTAACTTGCTAGCATCATATAGGTTTACAGACTCACTTGAATTAGGTTTTGGTACAAAATATATATAATGGGCAACACCCATAAAATTCCTAAGGGAGGGACTCATTGGGCCCCACACTGAGTCAATGTGGCTATGGCAACGTGGAACTTTAATACCAAGCGCTACTCACTACTTACCGCTACTTGACATAAAAAGAGTTTGGTGCATGGTTTGATGTATGGGAACATTGGTGGGAGGAGGGCCGACCTAACCGTCGTTTTGTTCTGGAACCTTACCACTACGTGTTTCCCACCACCCTATTTTGATGGCTTGCAAAAAAAGTAGGTTGATGGACCCTAATGCTGAAAAGTGCCAAGGGTAGGTCCATTGGGCTCTCAACCTTAAGGGCACCATATTTTCAAAGAAGCAGCACGGAACACCACTCACAAAATACACTGTGGCTAACTTTGTATTGGGTGAAACGACCAGAGTTAGGCCTTTCCAACTGTGGTTCTGAAACAAAACCTTATCGCCACCCACCACCTACCATCATGTGTTCTGACATGTGATACGAGTGCGCTGGTGGAGAGTCAGGCCAAATTGATCGTGGTTTTAGTGTGAAACCCTGACCACTGCCCATTGCTTGTTGTTGAACACATTAAATTGGACAAATGATGGAATATGAAGCAGTGTGGAAATGAAAAATGTGACATGGTATGTGGACCAAATAAAATTTGTGATATACAACCAAAAATATTATAACGTGGAAAACCCCAAAAACAGAATGAGGAGGCTTGGTAGTGGCACACACTTGAGTTCATGTGTCAAAGTGCCATGAGGTCCTGGCAGTGGCAATGTGAGCACTTAAATTAAATAAGTAATAATGCTCAATAGGGGTGCTAGATAAAGTATGATATGACCTAATGCCATGTAAGCTCCCACGATGACATGGAATAATTTACGTTGACGTGGTAATTCTAGGTGGACTGCACTTGGATGACTCATGACAATATTGTGATGGAATGGACTTGCGTGATGATAACATGGAAATGCCACATGGGTCATATAGGGGCCACATGGAAGTTCAATGCTAATATATTCTTAATTAATTGGTTAAACTTTAGAAGGACATAACTTTCAATTTGGGATTCGACTTGAGATAAAATTGATATCGTCGAAAATCTCTTAATGAGATAAACATAATAGTGGTGTTGGTTTTGAGTTTTAACGACATTGGAAAAAGTGGAATTTTTGTAACCCTATCTTCATGATAGACTATATAGATAAAGTTAATTCAATATGTAACACCCCCTGTAGCTCATGTTCCTTCAAGGGGGTGGGAGAGAATGTTACAAAGTGGTACCAAAACATGGTTCAATGTTTGGATTAAATGGGCCTTGAAGAAATAAAGGTTAGAGCCTTGATACAGAAAGATTAGAGTTGAGGTTCGACTTTGGACCTAAATAAACTTATAAACAAAGGTTAAAATGACATTTAGCCATTGCATATGCAGACCTTCCTTGAATGTATAGTAATGTGAGTACTACACGTATAAGTGTGCTCACATGTTTGTTATTCATCTTTGAACTAAATTGAAATATAATCTAGTGAACAAATAAAGTATAACATGTATAATGCAGACAAACCAAGGTAATGTATTGATGAATTTTAATTCTCAAGTGATATTGAATCTTGGAGCTAAGTGATTCACTACCATTATCATGATTTACATGTCATCTTGTATTGAATAAAATGCTTGGACTGGATAATATACATTACACACTCAGAATATGGAATTTAATCCATAGTTATGAATGTTTGGATTGTGAGAATACTCCTCTCCTTAGCGTTTAATGGAAATGTCTTTGGGAGCTAATTTTATTGAAGACATTTTCTATATGGTGCAATGCTTTAATTTAAAGGCTTTTCGAGATTTAGAAGAGGAAACTAAAACTTGAAATTCCTAGATCAGATTTGAAAGAAGATCAATTATAAAACTCAATTTTGAAGGAAGAGAAACTATCAAATTTCGATATAGGGAACACAATTTATGGAAAAGTTATGGCTCTGGGTTTGAAGATTATATCGGTAGTGACCCTTTAATGGAAGTCAATGCCAAATATAGTTCTGTGCCCCAACAAAAGAATGACATTGTTGATGCACCGAGACAACAATTACATGGTGGGAATTTACTAGAGTAGTGACCATTTTCCTATATCCGAGACTAGATGGGTCTTGAAAAAAAACAATCTGATAATTTATATGTATGTTGTTGTTGAACGCGTTGATTTTTCCTTGGTACTCTAGGATCAAGTCTATGTTTAAAACATGTTCATAAACACACTAAAATACCACAACACAAGCACTTTGCATTGTGGAAAATGTACACAAGTGAATCAATGTAGTACACAAGAATTTTTCAACCCAAAATTTGTTATATTACAAAATTTAATACAACAAACATAGGGATCCTGTACCAGGGATCATGGCCCTTACTATTAGCCCTGATACAAGAGAAACTAGGGCTTAATGTCAACTACTTATGATACTCAATCTACACTTGAAAAAGACACAATTGACTAACTTGTTGAAGGAACACTCAGCTCATCCCTTTTGGTCCACGTAATTTGAACACCTGGCAGGTGCTTTGCCACATCTTTTACTACTCACAAGTTCTTTTTCTGATCCATAATTGCTTGCATCTTAAATTTACCAATCCACCTCTATCAGTCATTCCTGCTACTCCAAGATGACTGAACTTAGACCTTGAAATTTCCCTCTATCAATCGTCTTGCTCCTCCAAGATAGCCTGATCTTAGTGTCTTCAAGGTCCGCCTCTTATAATTTGCCAACCCAAATCATTGAACTGGGAATCACCCAAACTTCCCTCTAGTAATGAAAATCATTAGAGAAATTTTGAGGTCTAAATGGGCCTCCTACGGAATATTATACAATAATAGTGGGAAAAATGAAATAATATTAGATTACATCATCAAATTTTGGAGGGAAAAAAACTACTTTTTCAACTTTTATTTTCAATATATCTCCCTATGGTTTTATTCTAATTTTGAGTGGCAACACTCGTTGGATGCATACTTTAATTCCTCATCCAAGGAGTATTCATGTTGCATACATTCGAGCGACCTTGTTACACAAAAATTGAGAAATACTTGAAACATTGTGATTGATGGACCCTGCTACATGAAAAATGAGAAATACATGATCAAACATAATTGCAATCACGTTTTTCACGTACTTCTCATTTTTTGTGTAGCAGGGTCCGCTAAAATTATGAAACATGGGTAATCCTTGGATGGATAATTAAATTCTACATCCAACGAGTGCTCCCGTTCAAAATTTGAGTAGAACCATAGTGATATAAGTTGACAATACAAGTTGAAAAAGTAGTTAATTTTTTATTTTTTATTCTTTTTAATCTTCTAACTTTTTCACTTCAAAAATGGTGAATAATCCCCTATGGTTTACATCATCATCTTGAATCCTATTGGTTCTTATAAAGTTGATTTTGGTTATACATTTTTGTTTTGAGACCCATTTTTGACCTCAAAATTTCTCTAATGGCTGCTCCAACATCACCGCTCTTAGCAACTTGAACCAACTACCCACTAATAGTCCCCTTGTTTCTACTAGGATGATAGAACTTAGGGTTTCTACAATCAAACCACAAACAACAAAACTAATGCACTTATGGATTTAAAGACTGCCCTCTTAACAATGACCAATTTTCTCCTTATATCACTTTACTTAGGGTTACTTGCTAAAAAATTAATAGTCCACAAAGAGCATTGTACTTAGGCCACCTTGACTGCTATTCAAAAATATTTATGAGCAAACCTACCACTCCAACAATTTCATCAACATAAGGCAATGCTTCAAAATACACCTTACTGTACTCAAATCAACCCACAGGTAATTTGGTTCTGTGCTCAAAGCCTCTAAGATTCTTGGCCCTGTACTAGCCTTTTGCGCCCATTATAGGTTCAGACCCTTGTCTCCTGTGGCTGCCTTGGTTTGGCTTCTAAACACTGGCATGTGGTTGCTCAAACAATTAGATTTAGGATATTCTTTTGCACTGAAGGTAAGGATACTGATCCCTTGCTTCCACTCTATCTCCAAACCTTGCAACTTCTTTACCCACAGAAATTAGGGCTCTTTCCCTCACTAAAATTTAGAAGAGTCTCTCACCAAAATGAAGATCTTTCACCCACAAACCAACTTGGAAAACAACATAACCATACTTGTAATTCCGACCAACTTCCCTCCTTGGACCTATGTGAGAACACGAGAGAAAACATAACCAAACAAGTTCTTTTTCTCCTATCCAACTTCGCTCTTGGGGTCAACGACTACTAGTCATTCCTTCTTATGATGAATTGCACTTGTGGATCGATGCTCCAATGGTATTCATCTCTTTCTTACTTATAGTCTCTATGAGGGTGACCTTTAGCCCCTAAGGCGTTGAGAAATGTAACTAGTATCGATCTTCATAGTTGTCTTTGAGTCATTATGTAATGTATTTGTCAAAATAAAGAAAATAAATAATTATTATCAAAGAAAAAACTATTTTTATGAGCATGGGTTGCATGCTCTATGTATTTTGTTTCTAGGTCATGTTGGAAATAATACTGAGAGGGGGGGGGGGGGGGGGA
>APFE030258274.1:13248-39623 GCA_000404065.3 Pinus taeda
CATGGTCCAAAACATAGGTTCAAGTTCCAAGATCTAACTGCCATGGACCAAAAGAATGATCCCCAACATATACGCGCTTTTGTAATGTATAACCCGCGTGTATACGCACCTTCGTCTAGATGAATTTGCGTATATGTCTTTTTCTACTTTCTGAGTGCCTGAACTGAGATTTGATACCAAAGAAGGTTGCCATCAAGGACAACACCTGTGCCATAGCTCCAAACCTGTGCCATAATGCCAACAGGTCAAGCCTCCATTGAAGGCTTATAGGGTTGAGTCACAAGTCATTTTCAATGTCTTTATATTTTAGACCACTCTTGGGCTCATTATATCAAAGAAGAAAATTAGTTTTCATGTAAAATTGTCATTTTTCACTCTATCAATTCGGCCTCCTCTCCCACCAATTCGACCTCATGAAGAAAATTAAACCACATAAGGAGAATATATATGAGCAGGGGATTCGACCTATTGGAGTATCATCATCATCACATACTTGATCTACAATTCAAGGATAAGAATAAGGTACGAAGATAAAGGGAAGAAGAGACAAACTCAAGCGAAGATTAATAGAATCTCTGTCCAACAAATAAATACCGAAATTTACTTACAAGAGTCCACACGTGTGAAAATCTAAGGCTATAATGTGAGCTATAGGGGCAAAGCTTTAGGCTGAATATTTTAGAGATAAAAGGAAGGCAAAAACTTTGATTTGAAGGACATTTACCTTGTTCAAGTTGACTTTGAAAGCTTGTTTATTTGTGTACCTTTGTATCAATGAAGGAAGAAGGTTTGGAAGGTTGACTTAATGGATGGAGAAGGTCTTATTGTTTAAAGGGCCTTGGTTGTCTCATTTTATTGGGTTCTAAAATAAGAGAAGAAGAGTTTTTGGGTTTTCCCCTAGAAGAGGGGTTTTTCCCTCGTTGAGTGATTACATATTGTGTTCTTTTGTTGTGTTTGTGATGTTAATTGTTTGACATTTGTTTTGATGATAAAATTGTAATAATTTCAAAAATAAGAATTAATAAGGGCTGTCACTAGAAAGTGTCAAGAAAGAGAAACCAAGTTAAATAAAACCCTAACTATGTTGCATTAAGGATTTCTCAACACAAGGGTCATGACATAAGCCCAAGGTGACTTGAGTTTTCTTTACAAAATCCCAACTAACATTAGAAAATAGATTTCTTCCATTTTATTAAGACACATTATTGTAGCCTTAGTTCCCCCTTAGTCCATCAAGGTTTCCCCACACATAAACAATATTTAAACTATCATTTTCCTCCTTCATCTTGTGTGCACCACTTTGGGTAAAAAACCCACTAGTTGGGTACATTTCCCACAAAAATCCATTTTTGTGGGTCAAATCCTCACAAACCTAGTACCCCTGTGGTTATGGAAGTACATCCCAAGCTATAAATTTCAACACCCCATCTTAAGGATAAGAAGAAGGTACAAAGATAAAGGGAAGAAGAGACAAACTCAAGAAAAGATTAATAGAATCTCTGTCCAACAAATAAATACTGAAATTTACTTACAAGAGTCCACCCGTGTGAAATTATAAGGCTATAATGCGAGTTATAGGGGCAAAGTTTTAGGCTAGATATTTTAGAGATAAAAGGAAGGCCGAAACTTTGATTTGAAGGAGATTTACCTTGTTCAAGTTGATTTTGAAAGCTTGTTTATTTGTGTAACTTTGTCTGGATGAAGGAAGAAGGTTTGGAAGGTTGACTTAATGGATGGAGAAGGTCTTACTGTTCAAAGGGCCTTGGTTGTCTCATTTTATTTGGTTCTAAAATAAAGAAGAAGAATTTATTGGTTTTCCCCTAGAAGAGGGGTTTTGCCTTGGCTGAGTGCTTACATATTGTGTTCTTTTGTTGTGTTTGTGATGTTAATTGTTTGAAATTTGTCTTGATGATAAAATTGTAATAATTTCAAAAATAAGAATTAATAAGGACTATCACTAGAAAGTGTCAAGAAAGAGAAACCAAGTTAAACAAAACCCTGACTATGCTGCATTAAGGATTTCTCAACACAAGGGTCATGACATAAGCCTAAGGCAACTTGAGTTTTCTTTACAAAATCCAAAGTAACATTAGAAAATAGATTTCTTCCATTTTATTAAGACACATTATTGTAGCCTTAGTTACCCCTTAGTCCATCAAGGTTTCCCCACACCTAAACGATGTTTAAAATATCATTTTCCTCCTTCGTCTTGTGTGCACAAATTTGGGTAAAAAAACCCACCACTTGGGTACATTTCCCATAAAAATCCATTTTTGTGGGTCAAATCCTCATAAACCTAGTACCCCATGGATTATGGGAGTACCTCCCAACCTATAAATTTCAACACTCCATCTTAACGAGGGAGGTATTTCGACCACTAGGAAATAACTTGTCATTGTTAGTGACACTAGCCCAATCTCTGGCATTCACCACTGTAGCATACCCTGTAGAGTGAACCACACTATTCTCGGTAGTGTCTTTGCCTCAATCTCGTTAGAACCTGAAGATTCAAACTTTCATAGGGTAGTTGACAATCCTTTGCATTCTCCCTTTGAAGTTAGACTCCCTTTGAGCCAACATAACCTTCATTGGCTCACTCTACTTTCCCTCCTAGAAATTTGCACCACTGAACTCATGTCCTTCCAAGGTTAGTCCAAGCTATGGACGAATACTAGCTTGAATCACTCTAGACCAATGCAACTCAACTCAACAAGCGATCTCATCTTCTTGGGTAAAATAACTCATGTGCACATGAATATAATGTTGGATGTGAAACTTCACAACCCAATGAATATACTAGCTTGCCATATCGTCCTCCAATCATAACTAACTAGTTTATGCCAAAACACCCCCTGAGTAGTTCCAACAATCTTAGACAATTCATCATAAGTTCGTGATCTGAAACTTGCTATACAACAAATTGTTTTTCACTAGGTTCTCCACCAATCTACCAGAGTTCCCAACTTATCTCATCACTTAGCTAGTCAAGACCACATTTCCATGTTCTCAGCTAAACCTTCTGCTCCATGTTTTAGGAAAATTTCCACCTCCTTTTGGATCTTCTTTGTTGTGCACACTCTGATTCATTCGTCCCTTCAAAGTAGATATGGTACCATGTTTAATTTTCCTTGGCACTTCAGAGTTAGGTATGTCTAAAACATGATCACAAACACACTAAAATGCCACAACAAAAGCACTTTGCATTGTGGGAAATGTACTACAGTGAACCAATGTAGTGCACAAGGATTTTTCAACCCAAAAATTATTATATTACAAACTTTAATACAACAAAAATAGGGCTCCCGTACTAGGGATCATGGCCCTTACAATTAGCCATAATACAAGAACAAATAGGGCTTGATGTCAACAACTTATGACACTCAATCTAACCTTTAGCATGACACACTTGAATTACTTGCTAAAGGAGTGCTCAAATCAACCCTTTCAATACACGTACCTTGAACCCCTGGCAGGTCCTTTGCCACCTCTTTTGCTGCTCACAATTTCTTCTATTTCTCTAGAATTGCTTGCATCTTCAACTAACCAATTTGCCTCTATCAATCATTCGCTGCTCCAAGGTGAACAAAATTAGGCCTCCAAACTACCCTCTAGCTGCAACCCTCTTGCTCCTCCAAGATAGCCTGCTCTTAGGGTCTTCAAAGTATGATCTCTTATTATTGATTTGTAAACCCAAATCAATGAACTAGGGCATAACCCAATCTTACCACTAGCAATAACAAGGCTTCTCCAATATCAATTCTCTTAGGGACTTCAACCAAATTCCCACTAATTTTCTCCTTGTTGCTCCAAGGATGACAAAACGTAGGGCTTTTATAGTCAACCCACACATAACTATACTAATGCACTTAGGGCTTCAAAAAATTCCCTCTTAATAGTGACAAATATACTTCTTATATCACTATATTTAGGGCTACTTTCTCAACCACTAACAATACACAAAGAGCACTATTCTTAGGCTATCGTGACTATTGTTCAACAAGACTTATGAGCATACCTACCACTCTAGAAATATCATCAACGTAAGACAATACTTCAAAACATACCTTGGTGTCCTCAAATCAACCTTCTACTCCATGTTTTAGGCAATTTCCCAACTCCCTCTTAAGTTGCTTCACTATGCACACTCTAATTCAAATATCCCTTCAAAGTAGATCTGATACCATGTTGATTTTTCCTTGGAAATTCAGAATCAGGTCTATGTCTAAAGTACAATCACAAACAGAATAAAATGCCACAACACAAGCACTTTGCACCGCGAAAAATGTACAATAGTAAATCAATGTACTACATAAGAATTTTTCAACCCAAAACTTTTTCTATTACAAATTTTAATACAAAAAATATAGGTCTTCCACACTAGGGATCATCACACTTACAATTATCCCTAATGCAAGAAAAACCAGGGCTTGATGTCAACAACTTATGACACTCAATCTACCCTTGAACAAGACACACTTGATTTACTTGTTGAAAGATCACTTAGTTCATCCCTTTTAGTCAACGTACCTTGAACACTTGGTAGGTCCTTTGCCACCTCTTATGCTTGTTTAGAATTTCTCGCATCTTCAGCTGACCAATCTACCTCTATCAATCACTCCTGTTGCTTCAAGATGACTAAAATTAGGCCTACAAACTTCGCTCTAGCAACCCTCTTGCTCCTCCAAGCTAGCCTTCTCTTAGGGTATTCAAAGTCTACCCTCTTATCATTGATTTTCCAACCAAAATAATTGAACTGGAGAATCGCCCAAGTTACCCTCTAGCAATGACAAGGTTGCTCCAATATCACTGCTTTTAGGGACTTCAACCAACTTCCCACTAACTGCCTCCATGCTGCTCCTAGGATGACAAAACTTAGGGCTTCTATAATCAGATGACAAACAACAATAGTGATGTCGTTAGGGCATCAAAGACTTCCCTCTTAACAATGACAAAACTTCTCCTTATATCGATTTACTTAGGGCTACTTTCTCAACCAATAACAATCCACATATAGCACTATTCTTAGGTTTCCATGACTATTGTTCAACAATATTTACGAGAAAGCCTACAACTCTAGCAATTTCATCAACATAAGAAAATACTTCAAAACATAACTTGTTGTCCTCAAATCAACCCATAGTTAACTCAATTTATAATCACAATCTCTAATATTTTGGCATTGTATTAGCCTTCTATTCCCATTACAAGTTCAAATCCTTATCTCCTACAACTACCTCAGTTTGGTCTCCAAACATAGGTCTATGGTTGGTCCAACAGTGTCAGCCTCAGAATATTCTTTTTCATTGAAGGTAAGGGTACTTGGCCCTTGTTTCTACTCTTTCTCTAGACCTTGTGACTTATTTATCCATAGAAATTACGTTTCTTTCCCTCACTAAAATTCAAAAGAGCCTCTCACTAAAACACAAATCATTCACCCAAAAACCAATGTGCCAAACAACAAAACCATCCTCATACTTTTGGCTAGCTTCTGTTCTTCAAATTGTGCCATAAAATGAGACAAAATAGAACCAAACACATCCTTTTTCTCCTATCTAGCTAGGCTCGTGAGGTCGGTGACTACTAGGATTTCCTTATTAGGATGAATTAAACTTGTGGATCAATGCTCCAACGGTATTCATCACTTTCGTTCTTATAGTGTCTCTGAGGGTGACCGTTAGCCCCCAACGGTCTTGACATAAACCCAAATCGACTTGAGTTTGCTTTACAAAACCATAAATAACAATATACAAGCAATTTATTCCATTTGTTTAAGGCACTTAAATTATAGCCTTGGGTCCCCCTTAGTCCATAAAGGGTGCCACACATGCAAACAATGATTAAACTATCACTTTCCTCTTTGGTCTTGCACCCACAAATTTGGGTACAAAACCCACCACTTGGGTAAATTTCCCACAAAACTCCATTTTTGTGGTTCAACTCCTCACAAAATAGTAACCCAAGGGTTGTGGGAGTACCTCCCAAGCTATACATTTCAACAATATGTACATATATCTTTATCTTTACATATCTTTTTGTTAAATGTAACTGATATGGGTGTTAAATGTATGAACAAGATTAAACTCGTATGCCTCATATAATCATGCTTAATGTTTGGATGACAAGGTAACAAATTAATAAATAATGCTTGATATACTAATAGTTCTGTGTGTTTGTGACACTAAGCTAGTTAGTTAGTCAATCAGACAAGAACAATAGAAAAGTAGAACTCAATATTGCTACAACACCTATCCGACATGCAAATATTGTTGTGACACGGACCAAGTCCATTATGAGCAATAAGAAGAAAATCTCATGTAAAATCCAAATATTTGAAACAATAATAAACAATGTAGAAAGAGATGAGGAAGCATCCCCACAAGTGTTCTAAAATACTAAAAATTTCTCTTGAACTGTTTTGAAGGGTTTTTGGAACCTTAAAGTTGTTGAAGACCTTGGGAAATGAATTGTCTAAGATTTTCTGCATGTGCTTAATCTTCTTGCTGAAGTGAATATGAAACTTTTGACGGGTTGTGCAATCCTTTGCTTATTATCGTTGGTTACATGTTTATGTTTAGTAAATTGTGAGCATGGTCATGTTGCTTTGTTTTTTCTGTCACGTGTTGCTATGTTTTTTTCCCTTTTTTCTTTTTCTTTCTTTACATTTTTTTATGGTTCTTGGTTGGTTTGTTGGGTGTGGGAAATGAAAGAAAGATAACTCATGGAGAAGAGCTGAATGAAACCCAAATAGAAGTTCAGGACCATGATTAAATTTTGTGCATGTGATTAATTCTAGTGGAGGCAAAAATAAGATAACAAATAAGCTAAAAGGGCTTTTCTGGATCCACTTGAACAAAATATAGAGTGACATGATAGATATGAAAATAGCATAAGAAGGAAGTTTCCCTAACTGAAATAGTTCCAGATAATATATGTTCTACATTTTATGAATACGTGAATAATGAGAAAATAATAAAAGGATATAATGATGCCTTTTCATTTGAAAGGTGATTTGTTGAGAACCATTCTAGTAGGAAGGTAAGTGATTTAATTTTTTAAATATTATCACTATGTGACTGATATACTACTTGCTATGTTTTGAGTAACATAATGAAGTTATTTAATGGCTGCCATGCCACGTGGAGGATGCATTTGGAAAGTGTGCAAGAATGACCCCTTATTGTTAACTCACATTATCAATGTTCTTACGCTTATGCTTATGCTTATGATGGTTTTTCTGTGAATAAATGAAAACAATAGCAATTGAAAATTTACTCTGAAAATAATAACATATGAATAACATGCAATGTGTGCATGTAAGACACATGCTTTTCAAAATTAATATGCACGGGTTTGGGTGTATGGATGAAGATGTTCCAACGCTTAAATTGAATGCATAATACAAATGCCTTTATGAAGTATCATTGAAACTTTTAAGTTGTTGAATTGATAGAGTTATGGATAAAATGTGAGGTTGATATCATCTCAGGGACTACTGAATATTGCAATAGCATGTATGCTAAATGAAAACTAGAATCCTTCAAAAAATATAGAAGAATTCAACTAAAAGTGATGATAAGGGCAACCAAGTAAGACAAGCAATAGACCAAGGTAAAAGGGTAAATGGAAGGAATTTGGTAAGAATTCCTTTCATCTGAGTTTGATATCTATTGTTTCAAATTAATGAATGCTTTGCATGGAAGTCTGGGAAAGGGTATGGTTAAGGGAGGAATCCTTCACTGCAAAAATATTGCAATGAATTTTGTAGTGGATGCTAAATGCAATGAATAACTAAGCTACTCATGAATTTAGAGATATGCATTTCTCATTTATGACTCATTAGTATAGTAGAATAAATGTTTGATTGCATTAGGAAATACTCGAAATTAATGTGATGGACATGTATTATGCTACGATAGTTGAGGATGTTGTGAATCCTTGTAAGACATGTATGTATGAGTATTGACAATTGTTTTGCTGATTATAAGATTAGATTGCAAGCATAGTATTGGAATGGGGTGTGAGATAAAAATCAACATAGAAAAATAACACCACCTACAAAGGAACCAGCAACATGAATACATTTCTCATGCTTATGAAATAAGGCTTCTGAATGAAGCAAAGCTAGGCAATTGAAATTTTCAATTTGATTTTTTTTTTAGTATATCTCATGGAAAAACTAAATGTTGTGACATAGGTGAAATGATGGAGCATGGAGCTCAGGAATAATACCACCATGATGGCATTGTGGGCCTGTGGCATTAGAGAAATTTTGAGGTCTAAAATGGGCCTCAAAACAAAAATGTACAACCAAAATAAACATTACAAGAACCAATAGGATTCAAGATAATGATGTCAACCATGGGGGATGATTCACCAATTTTGGAGTGAAAAAATAAAAAGATAAAAAAAAAACTAACTTTTCAACTCGTATTTTCAGCTTATCTCCTTACGGTTTTACACAAATTTCAAGCGATAACCAATTCCTCATCTAAGGAGTACCCATGTTGCATACTTTTGATGGACCTTGCTACTTGAAAAATAATAAATACATGAAAAACATGATTGCGATAACATTTTTTCACGTATTTCTCATTTTTCAGGTAGCAAGCTTCATCGAAAGTATGCAACATGGGTACTCCTTGGAGGAATCAAATTCCACATCCAACGAGTGCTTCCACTCGAAATTTGAGTAAAATCGTAAGGAGATAAGTTGAAAATAGAAGTTGATTTTTTTTTTTTTTCATTTTTCCCTCTAAAATTTGATGATGTAATCTAATATTATTTTATTATTTCCACTATTATTTGATAATATTCCTTAGGAGTTCCATTTTAGACCTCAAAATTTCTCTAATGCACCTTGTTTATCTCATGAGAGAAAGTCATAATCAATACCCAGACTATAAAACTCCATGAGTAGTGTATGGAGCACACTAGACCATTACTTGGCCATAAGACTCCATGCACATTTCATTAGAACATACTAGGATTGTACTTGGGTGTGAGAATATAATGATTACCCCATGAAGGAAATTCTTTGTCCAAGTAGATTACTTGGAAATGGGGGTTTCCGAGGCTTGTAAAGGTGAGTAGTTGATGGGAGCCCATGCAAAAAACCCTTGGACAAGTAAACTTGGGCCAGTAGGGGTGAGCAATTGATGGCAAATGATATTGGATTTGCAATGATATTTTCTTTGGTGGAAGATGATATTCGAGTTGTGATGATATCTTCCTTGGTGGTAAATGATATTGGAGTTTTGATGATTTATGCCTAGATGGAAGATGATATTGGACTTGTAATGATATTTTCCTTCTTGGCATATGTTATTGGAGTTGTGATGATATATACCTTGATGACATATGATACTGGATTTGTGATGATATTGGAGTTGTGATGATATGGGAGTTTTAGTTGTAAATGATATTCCTATCGATAAATGACTACCTTTGTGGTAGATGATATGCTCCACACTCATTAGGATGTGAGCACGAGGGGACTTGTTCAATAAAGATGGAGCTATAATTTTCCAGTAAAGACATAGTTAGACTTATTATCTGTGAAGACAAAGGAAGAAGAAAATAATTGTGAAGATAAGTATCAACTTAAATACTTTTCTGTTGAAATTGTGGTTTAAATTGATTTAAAATTTATGTTGAAATATTATGATTAATATAATAAGATGCTTGTGATATAGGTGAACTATTGAACTAACCAATAAATATATATGAGGTTGATTATAAGCAATGTTAGAGTGGTGTAGCTGAAACATACTAGAGCTGAAAAATTTAAGAACTAGGTCATTGAGGTGACACTGGAACCCTGTGATATGCATTGATTGCCATGATATATGCTGTGAAAACGTGATACATTGTTAGAGAAAGTCAGAGGGACACCTTAGTTGTGAGACTCCATCAAGAAACTTTGCATGTGAGGAAGTTTTGCCAAGGAATTGATTCCCTGAGGGATTGAGGAGGTAGAGATGGGGATGCCTAAACTTGGAAGGTCTGTTATTGTACAAAATAGTAAACTTGAGTGAACTAGTTTTCAAATAATTACATGCATACTCATTGGGATTAGAATTGATCTAAGTTTGTTCCCTTAGAAAGCCTTGTGGAGCAACATAAAACCAAGAAGAAATGTGCTAGAATGCCAAACGATTTAGAGGTAACTAGACCATGAAATATGAATGACATTGCTCAAAGTGGAAACTCAATACATGGAAGATTTCACTTATGTAATAACGATAATTATTAAGCCCAAATTTTGTTTTTGTTCCTTGTTTATAGCATCAAGGATAATGTTCCTTTAATGGGGTGGGGTTTGTAGCATCCCTCGTGTTATCCCTGTTTTTGTAATGTAAATTTGTTATTGTGTAATGTCAGCATGGAGTCCATGGTTCGATGAGACAATATGTGTAAACATAAAATAAACTAAATGTAAATTTAATTAGTGGTTGGCCTAAACCAAGGGACACACAAACCCAAGGCCGTGAGGGGGTTATATGTTGTGTTCATGTTGGTTTCTCTTGGTTACACCTATTGCATGCTTGTTGGTTGCCTATTGCTTGTCGTGAGAAGGCCCATATCTGACAAGAATTGAAGTGGTAGAGTGGAAAAGTGTGGATGGTGTCATCACCTTCAAGATAGCAGAGATAGCATCACAGATTGAGCCACCACTTAACACATGAAAAATATGTGAGTGGATGAGAGAAAACACCCACGTATTCTTGAAGAGATCACACATGTGAAAGTAAAGAGGAAGCATATAATAAAGGACACTCTTAGAGGCAATTTATATAAAAAAATTCTCGTAGAGGATCTTGGGGAGCTAAGATAAAGAATGGATTGTGTTGGACCTTGGGTTGAGGCCCTATGATTGAGATTAGAAGAGTAGGGGAGTCATTATGGCACATACTATCAGAGGGTAGATAAGTCCCATGAATAGTGGGCTTCACCTCTTAAGTGCATGATCTAACATTTGGTGTGAATTTTCTTAGGAGAGTATCCCTTCAGACTTTGGATATGGATCAAGGGTGGTGAACTACAATAAATATTGCAATGTAGCTAGGCTATGGTTGGATTGAAATTTGAATTCCTTCCTTCAGTTTCTAGACAATATGTCACTCCCAGATAAGTAAAATGGTTTATGCATATTGAATTATGGATGACAATTGTGCATGTTATGTTGTTAGCTGATGTATGGTCTTATTTAATTTGTGAAAGAATGCCTAAATTGATATTTATTCATGATTGAAAGGCTATGCTATCTATCCATGGTGTCAATGAATGTTTGAACTATGTGGTTAATTCCATCTTACTAAATTGCAGGTTGTTTGATATGTTTATGATTGGTGGTCTAATAATTACTTAAGATCAACCTATTATCTTTTAAGTTCTTCATTATCTGATATGTTCATGGTCGTAGACCATAAATAAGATTAATTTATATACTCAATATGGTGTAGGAATCTTGTATGTGCATGTGTGTGTGTCTATATATATTAGAACAACTGAGCTATGAAGCTCACTGTTATGTGCATGACTAGAATGATATGATATCATATATACTTATGAATTTTAATGTATGCATGGAATATGTTGTTCATTAGTATGTTCATGTTATATGTGAGCAATCATGTGTTTGCATTCAATAATATTGACTTCAAAAACTTCTGAATAGATATACCTATAACTTAGCTAGTTCTTTGTGTTGAGTTTCATACCTAAACTAAAGATTATAGGGATTAGACCCTTGGGGCCATAACTCTTGGAAGTTGGTGGGCTATGGTTTCCTCCCTCTTAAAACATTAACACAAAGTGGAGGGATTGAGATTCAAGCTCTTGGGCCACAAATCATTTTAAGGAATAAAATGTCTAGGCCCAGGTGTGGTGGATGCCTCACCATATCATGGTCCAACCTTGGTCTTTTGCTTCACATGTATATACATCATTGAAACTAATAAGAGGTAGAGTTAAGACTTAATTTTATGGGGGTGAAATAAAAAATGAGTGGGCACTGGTGGAATCAAGCCCCAACAAAACCAAGCTTCAACACTCACTATTCACCACCCCTCACTTGTGATAATATATTGAACACTGTGGGCAATAATATGACTGGGTGACATGACATGCCCAAGCCCTGGTGGGTCCCTTATGCTAACTTTCCAATGTGATGTGGGTTCACGAACTCACTTGAATCAAGTTTTGGTCCAAAATATATTAAATGAGAAACACTTGAAAAACGTCGAGGGGAGGGACCCTATGGGCGCCACACCAAGTTGATATGGCACTGGCCACATGGAACTTACTACCAACCACCACTCACCACTAACCATCCCCTATCGGGTAAGATTTTCGTGCATGGTTTGATGTATGGACGCACTGGTGGGAGAAGGTTTGAACCAACCGTGGTGTTGTTGTGGAAACTTACCACTACTCATTGTTCAACACCCTGTTTTGAAGACTTGTCATCAAATGAGCAGGTCGATGAAGTTAGACTGATCTAGTCGTGGTTCCAAAATGGAACCCTGTCACTACCCATCGCTTATTGTCATGTGTTTTGACATGTGATATGAGCGCGCTAGTGGAGAGACATATTGACTTGGTCGTGGTTTCAGTACAAAACCATGACCACTGCCCACCACCCACTCCAAAACACATTAAATTGATCAAACAATAGAATATGAAGTGGTGCGGAAACAACCGATGTGACATGGTTTTTGGACCCACTAAAATTTGGGACATGGAACCAAAAATATTATAGCGAGAAAACTCTTGTAAACACAAGGAGGAGGCTTGGTGTGGACCCCTACTCGAGCTGATGTGGCAAGTTCCATGAGGTCCTAAAATTGGCCATGTGAATGCCACATATGGTCCCAAGATGATGTGGACATGTATTACGTTGACATGATAATTCCAAATGGATTTCACATGGATGCCATGTGGAAATATTGTGATGACATGGACTTGTGTGATAATGTGGTAGTGTCGTGTGGGCTAGATAGGATCCATGTTGATCCCATGTGGCATTTCAATGCTTATGTGGACTTAATTAATTGGTTAAACTTAAAAAGAGTGTAGCTTTCAATCTGAGAGCCATATTGAGATAAAAATTATATTATCGAAAAGCTCTTGATGAGTTAAACACAATGGTGGCATCAATTTTCAGTTTTAATGACATTGGAAAAGAGAAATTTTTGTAACCCCATATTCATGACAGATAATGGAGGTTGGGTTAATCAATAAGTAACACCTTTCGCAACACGTGTTTGAAGTAACAAAACTTATAGCTTGTTGGCTTTAATATAAAAATACATAAAATGTATTTCTAATAATAATTTATTATATATAAAAATGTACAAGTGATGTTTAATGTTACAATGAGGACCCACATATATACCTAAGAAGGTGTCCTTTTATGACTGGGCATGTCTTTTAGATATGCGTTTTCACTTAACTTAATAATTATTTAACATAATCATCATTTCATTATTCATTATTTATGTTTATATTATTTTATACAATTTATGTTCGTAACATTGCTCCTTCCTTCAAAAGCTTTGTCCTCAAAGCTATATTGCTGGCAATTGTCTTTGCGGTTGTCATATTGGCATATGGAAACTCATCGTCACTGGTAGCTCAACTTCTATAATTCCTTGGTAACTCTGTTTTGAGTCCAGGGTTAGGTCTACTCTTGAACTTAGGGTTTGTCTACCTTTTTTTAATTAATAATAATAATAATTATTATATTTTATAATATTATTATATATTATATAATATATATATATATATAAATTTAATTATAATTATTAATTATGTCAATTGTAATTATTAATTAAGACATGTTTGACTTTTCATTAAATTTATTGATACACAAAAATGATTTGGATTCGACTTAGCCAAATTTTATTGATATGAATCGATCTGTCGACATAAAATATGTGATGTTTGATTGTTCGACGTGGAATGGGATGTCGAGTTGTGGAAACAGATAAATCGAAGGGGCTGTTTGGCGACTCGGACGGGAAGTAGAGAGTGGGTGACAAGCTGACAACATAGAACGAGACGGTGTGGTAAAGCGAAGGTAGAAGGGGTAGCGAAATGGTGGTAGAACTCAGCAGGGGGAAATGGAGTGTAAACGGATGGTAGACACAAACAAAAGAAGAGGTCGGGGCTAGTGGAAACATGGAAGTAGAACAACGACAGTGGGATGGCAGTGCAGGTTGAATGGCAGAGGACGTGGATTCGAAGGGTGGCAACAATTATGTTAGAAGATTCTGGTGGCACAACATAATGCGACAGGGAGGAGTTGACGTTATAATGGGAGCCGAGGCATGATAGAGTATAGTGGATGACAAACGAATGCTTGAACATAACACTCCAATAGTTGTTTCTAGTATTGGTATAGATGTTTGTTTTCTTCACTTTTGCTACAACTTTTGCAATATTATCAAAATAGAAAAACAACAAGTGCTCGTTTGACCTCGCTGTTTCCGGAGAAAACGAGTACTTCTTGAATGGATCCTTCTTACCCAAAATTTGAATGTGGCGAGGCCATCGCATTGTGGCTCCATTGAAGGAATCCAGTATTACCTCCTTCGTAGTCAGATCATATTTCACATTTCTCGATTTCTTGCAGCAAAATACAATCAGTTTTCGGGTTCCCTCAATGAGGTCGAGGGTCGCTAAGTAGAGGTCAACATACTGGTACACCTCATTTGAATCATATGTGTGGTTTGCATAGTATTGTAGCACTCTATTTGAAACATTAAATTACAGCCCAACGAAGTAGATCTTTGCTGGAATCACTTGTACACTGTTGACATACATCAAACCATTCTCCAAAGGTGTATATCCATCATTACAGTATCTGTTTAATTTCCCAACCATTTAAGGCTGATATTGTAGCCACTTTACTGGTTTGTAACAAGGGTTCCAACCTAAATTACCAATATTTTCTAGAGCCTGGCTTGTGAGGGCAGCATTGCTTCTCTTAGGCTGTAGTAAATTGAAAAATTCACCTTCATTCTTATCAGAGACATGGGCTACACATATCTTAGAATATTTTCCTGATCGATATCGACCTTTGGTGTAGTAATAATTGACTTGTCTTCACCCACCATGCCTATTTTCTCAAAGGTATTTACATTCTCCACATCTTCAAAAGCTTACTTTTTATCTAGAGACACTAGAGACACCAATGATTGTTTTTCAATGACAACATCATCTTCCTTCGGCTGGGGTAAATCTAATAACTTTTCATTCTGAGTATCTCCAACAACTTGCTTTTTCTCAAGAGCTACTGATGGCAATTTTTCATTGACATCTTATTTCAACAAGGATAAATCTAATATCCTTTCATTGTCAATATCTACAACAAATTTCCCTTGCTCCAGGGTCACGGATGACAATTTTTCATTGACAACATCTTCTTTGGGCACGACTGAATCTTCTGTATTTTCTTTCTCAATATCTACAATAGTCTGCTCTTTCTCCAGAGCCACAGATGGAAATTTTTCATTGATAGCATCGTCTTCATTGTTATGATATTGTACATCTCCTTGTTTCTCAAGATAATCCTCATCCACATCATCTTGATTTATATCATTCTCATCCATATCAAGCCCAACTTCATCAGAATCCTCATCTTGATCTATATCAACTTCATTGGAATCAATATATTGATTTAGATCATCTTCATCCACATCCTCATTATCATCATTCTGGTCAGAATATTATTCTCCTAGTTCATCTTGTTCTGTTTCTTCACTGCTGCTATCATCTTCCTTATTATCAATTTCATTTCAACATGCTTTAACTTCTGCATATGATTTTTCTAAATGCTGAAATTGTTCTTGAATTTTACTAAACTTCTCCATGAATTTAGGATGTAAATGTAATGGCATATTGTGTGGCGAACACCGTTCAAAGAATCACATGGTTATGTTGTGCGGCATGGCTCTGATACCACTAAAGTAACACAAATTACAGCTTGTTGGATTTAATGTAAAAGTACACAAAATTTATTTGTAATAATAATTTATTGTATATAAAAATGTACAAGTGATGTTGAATGTTACAATGAGGACCCGCATATATACCTAAGCAGGTGTCCTTTCCTGAATGGGCATGTCTTGTAGACATGCCTTCTCACTTAACTTAATGATTATTTAACATAATCATAATTTCATTATTTATTATTTATATTTATTTAGGTTTATCTTATTTTATACAATTTATGTTCGTAACAATGTTCCTTCAAGGGGGTGGGAGAGATTGTTATAAACATGCACATGTTTATGTGTGTGTGTGTGAGGGAGGTGGATGTAGCTTGAGTGATTGGGATAAATGGTTTTTCCCTCCCCACCCAAGTTGAATTCTTGCATGTGACATGTTGAGCTCATAATGAGTATATTCTTGTAATGGAATCAAGCTTTAATGTTTAAAAGTCCCTCAAGATAAGCACATGTATGTTCCTCATATTTATTATAAGGATATTTATTTAAAGAAGATATATATATACAAAAACGGATATGGATTTATATTAGATATTGCCCAAAATGCCTTTCACTGGTTACAATAGATCGGGCATAGCCCTTGAATTTTCTTCCACTAACTGAACATAGGCCCCAAAATTTGGAGATCCACGTATTTTACTGGAGACTAGAGAATCTATCTCCGTTAATTTTCCTATATTAAATGTACAAACAAACTGATTTAGAATAATGTAGTAAAACATAAATCTATTTTATAGTATGGAGTCCCACTCCTCAATTCCGTCTTTCAAGAGAGAGCCAGTGGGAAGTGGCACCGCCCTGTTGGCTTCCAAATCAACATCTTTATTGTTCCCCCTCAAAACATGAAGGAAATTCGCAGTCTGGAAAGATTTCACCAGAATTCTGATTCTTGAAATCACTCTTGCCAATCTAAGATCTGCAGGAGAAGAATCCTCCAATAAGACTTTAATTATGGACTGAGAATATCCTATAATAGTAACATTTGATAAACCAGAGGCCTTTGCTTGCTTGAGACCTTGAAGAAGTGCCAAGGCTTCTGCTTGAATGCTGGTGGATTGTCCTAATCCCCAAGCGAACTTAGTCACAATTCTACCCTCCTTATTCTTTATAACTCCTCCTGCCCCAGCCAATCCGGGGTTGCCTTTCGCTGCCCCATCAAAGAACAGAGTGCATCTGGCTTGCCTGATGAGCAAATCAAATAGATCATTCTCCTTCCCTTTGAATTACCACTCTTTTGTATCCTTGTGTTGCCTTGTTTCTCCAGAGAATCGGAGATCCAACGAGGCACCCCAGTGTAAGTCTTGCTGGCTTAGGTTCGAGTCCGAAAAATGCTCCCCCAGACTTTCTTTCCATAGACTTTTTATTTTGATGATGGTGAACTGCGGACTTAAGCTTTCATCTCTGAAGACTCTTCTATTTCTCTCCAGCCAGATTTGCCAGTAGATAAATTTTGGCAAGGAGAGCCATGCAGCTTTGAAATTTTCGTTTTTTGGGAGCGTTTTTGGGTACAAGTTTCACCAGTTTGCAAATAAGTCAGAGATAGATGTAGGTAAGATGAATTCTGTTTTCCAATGACTCAAGAGGTTCTACCATATTTATTTTGAGAATTTGTAGTCCAAGATAACGTGATGGGCGTTCTCTTCACTGTCACAGCACAAGTGGCATCGTGAGGGACCTTGGAATCCTTTCTTCTTCAATCTGTCTTCTGTTAAAATTCCTTTGTGGCATAACAGCCAGTAGAATGAGTCAACTTTTGGCATGGTTTTGTAAGTCTATAGCCCCTTACACACATCAGGGTTTGGAGGGACGTGAGGGCGATCATGGAGGATTTTATACCCTTGCGCAATAGTATACACCCCTGGGGCGGCTCCCCGACCACAAACGTCCTTCCTTCCAATGCGTAGAGGTGCCTTACCGTTCAACAGAGTGAGAAGGAGATCACATTCTTGTATCAGCTCTGGAGGAACAGGCGGAAGTCTCCATCGCAGCTAGTTGCTGCCAGCCCACAGCGAGATGTCCCAAAGAGAAACGCAACCTGCTCTTTCCAGCCACGGTCGTAGCACTTGCAAAGAACTGTAGCTCGATAATGGGGGATGCATCATGATGTTGTCGTCCCATATTTTGACTTCTTTGTTGTTGCCAGGTAGCCAATACGCTCTGTCTCTGATTAAAGGAGTTGCTTTGTGACAGAGTTTGATCAATTGCGATCTTGAGGTGGGCAGTGAGGATTCTAGGCATCTTTTCCACTTCCCCATGAAATACTTCCTCCATAAAGCTCCCATCCTGGATGAGGACCAATGATTCTCCAAAAAATCTTGGCTCCCATGGCTGTGTTTTGGAGGCTGAGATCTTTGAAATTTAGGCCTCCTTCATTCTGAGGCTTACAGATTTTCTCCCAGCTTACCAAAGGGATTTTCCCGTCATTGAGATTGCCACCTTTCCAGAAGAATTTGCATATGAAAGCTTCCATTTTCTTGATGATGCCAATGGGAGCAAGGATTACAGAGAATTGAAAGATGGGGAGACTACTGAGAACATATTTGATGAGGATAGATTTACCAGCAAGGTTTAACCATGAGAATCCCCATGCTTGAATTTTAGCCTTGAATTTATCCAAGAGAGGGATCTTGTCTCTCCAGTAAGCTAGATTTTGGAATATAGGAAGGCCTAGATAGGTAAAAGAGGTCCAACTAAGGGAGGTAGAAAAGCCAAGGATTCTGGTGATGGCTGAAAGAATGGAGGCAGAGATATTCCAACCAAAAACTTTGCATTTAGCTTTGTTCAAACTGCTGCCTGTAGCTTCGCTGTAATCGTCCAGAACCTCCTTGAACTTTAAGGTGGATCTGACAGAGGTAGCCCCTAACAAGAAGGTGTCATCAACAAACAAAGTATGATTTACATTTTTTACCCCTCTAGCTATGTTGAGCCCCAGGATCTCTTGATCAACCAATTTCTGGTCAAGATAGAAGCTCAGGATAGAAACATGGAGGACAAATAGAAGTGAAGAGAGGGGGCAACCCTGCCTAAGACCTCTAGAAGATTTGAAAAAGCCAACTGCTCTCCTGTTCACCAAGGGAGCGACCCAGGGATCAACAATACAAGCACAGATCCAATTGATAAAGCCCATTCCAAAGCCAAATTTATGCAAGACTTCCCAAAGAAAACTCAGTCTGACACGATCAAAAGCATTTTCCAAGTCTATTTTAATTACCATACCTTTCTCTTTGCGAATTTGGCTCGAATGAATCGCCTCTTGCACTAGAATGAAATTGTCAGCAAGCTGCCTCCCCTGAATAAACCCACCTTGGTTCTTCGGAATGATGGCTGGGAGGATGCCTTTTAGCCTATTTGCAATCACCTTTGTGATTATTTTATAACCAATATTGCAAAGAGAGATGGGGCAGAATCGATTAAAATATTTAGCGCCCTTTTCTTTGGGTATGAGGGCAAGGAAGGCAGAGTTAGTGCTACCCCCTATTTTATGGCAATTTTGAGATTTCAAGATCATTTTGTAGAGGTCTTTCTCCATAATATGCCAACAGACTTGAAGGAATCTTGTAGTGAAGCCATCCGGTCCTGGGGCTTTGTCGGGCTCCATGTTGGAGAGAGCATATTTTATTTCTTTTATAGAGATCTTAGCTTCTAGATGCTGATTCATTAAAGGGGAGACCATAGGAGGAACCGCTTCCAAAAATTTAGAGTTTGGGTCAGTCACTCCCTCTTCTCCATATAGATTTTTAAAGTGATTGAAAGCTTCTCTCTTTATGCTCCCAAATTCTTTGTGAGTCGAGTTTTCTTCTTTGATTTCTGCAATAGAATTGAAGCTCTTTCTAGCTTGAGCTTGTTTATGAAAGAAGGCGGAGTTGCTGTCTCCCGCTTTAAGCCATAAACTCCTAACTTTTGTCTCCAGTGCTCTTCCTCTGAAAGGCAGGGGAGGGGAGAGATTTGGCCCATGATTTAAGAACAACTTTCAGTCTTCTAAGTTTTTCTTCCCAGATGAAGAAAGGAGAACCCTTCACTGGCAATTTCCAATTGTCTTGAACCATATTCAGGAACTCAGGATCCTTGACCCAAAGAGGATTGAATCTGAAAGGTATGGGGCCAAGATCCTTGTGATCCAACATCTCAAGCATAATAGGCTTATGATTAGAAACACTGCAAGGGAGGATATGCAATCTGGATTCTAAGCCCAAGAAAAGAAAAGAACTCCGCACCAAACATCTATCAAGTCTAGCAACAATGTGACCGGGCCTATTCTTTTAATGGACCAGGTGTACTTACCATTTCTTGAGGGGATATCAAGCACATCCCAGTCCTACATGAGATCCTCCACCCACTCCCTTGCTGGGTTCCTTACGATTTTTCCTCCTCACTTTTCCTCTATGCGCAGAGTGATATTTAGATCACCCACAATAATGATGTTTTCCAAGTTCTCAAACTCCAACAGGTGTTTGATGGAGTCCCAACACTCCCTTTTCTCCCCTATATTTACTGGGACATAGACATTAAAAAGGTAGAATGTCTCCCTCGAGTCCACGGGTTGTAGCTTCAAGAACAACCAATGGATATTTTGAATCTCAGAGACTAACCTATACTTGAGAGGATTCCAGAGAGAGCCCAGCCCCCCAGAGGCTCGCCGTGCTGAAACTTCTTGGCCTCTACTTCCCTTCCAGAATTTTTTACTGGTTTGGAGAAACTCATTGTCCTCCTTTTTTGTCTCTTGGATCAAAAGAATATCTGGGACTTCCCTTCTAATAAGGCTTCTCGTTGCTTCTTCTTTCGCTTTACTCCCCATTCCTCTGCAGTTCTAGGAGACGATCTTCATTATTTAGATTTATGATGATGGGCTCCCTTGGAACCCTGTGCTTGGTTTTTAGGTATCTTCGGATTTTTACCAAGGAGTTTCTCCAGCGTGGGCTGACTACCCTGAAGTTTGTCTTTGTAGGTTTCCTGATCTCTCTTTTCTCTAGTAGTTTTTCGGCCCCTTGCTGATCTTCTGACTGATTTCTGCGTATCCCCTATTTCTCCTTCCTCCTATGACTCCTCCGAGTCATGTTCCTCCTCAGAGGCTTCAGTTTGCTTATCCTTATTTCTTGTTGTGGAAATTTCTTCAGGTCTTGATCCTGCTAAGACCATTTTTTCTGATGGTTTATTTTGCCTATCCTCTTCCTGAGGAACCTCTTCTTCAGAGCTTAAGACCTCATACCTATTTTTTTTTACTTTTTAGCTGAGGAACATTTTGGGCGGAGGCAGGCTGGGAGCCTTGGCCATTTGGGGCCCCAGATTTCTTGTGAGAGGTCTTTGACCGCTTAACTTGATTCCAACCATCTTCCTTTCCTTTTTCTGGTTCCCCTTTGTTCGGACATCCTCTTGCAAAATGACCGTAGACGTGACATTTACGACATTTGAAGGGGAGCTTCTCATAGTCCAGCACTTGCACATGCATCCAACTGCCAACCTTGATTTTGATAGCCTCCGGGAGTCCCACCTCTAAGTCCACCTCGACACAGATTCGGGTGCAATCATATTGATCGTTGTTATTTGCTCTGTCAATGAACTTTCCCAAAGCATTCCCAATGTGCATGAGGGACTCCCAATTCTAACAGTGCATTGGGAGATTAGGGAGTCGAACCTAGATAGGAACTGCCGTCGGGACATCCATAGCCGGATCGAAGTCAGGGGTCCATTTATTTAGGTAGAGACCCTAAGGGCCCATGAAATAGGGCCCATTCCTGAAGATCAAGTCTTTGTCCTCCTTAGTGTTGAACTCAAACAGGAAATAGCCTCTTCCCAGGAAATATGAATTGACTTTGTTCTTGATCAGCGGGATCCAGTTCTTAACAACCCAATTTTCCGTTGATTTTGGCGAGGGCCAAAGGCTTGTGAACTGACCCACTAGGGATCGATCTGCCAGGGACAAAGCGACCTGGATTGGGCCCTCAGAAGGAAGGTTTACCTCAGGAACATCAGCAAGTTTTTTGACAAACTTGGCGGCTTCAGACTTCTTCTTCTTAGGCAATGAAGCTAGCAAAGAGGAGAATGCAGCTTTAGCATCAGGGGGAGAAGAATGCGAAGGACCGAGGGGTGAGCCCTAGGTCTCCATAGCCGAGAAGATCTGGTCAGTAGCAAAAAACCCAAACTTCACAAAGCAAAAGCAGAAGACGAAGCATCTCAGAGCCGAAGAGAAGCAGGAAAAGAACCGGTCAGACCCTGCAGGAAGAGGCCCCGAGGCAGATGAGCGGAACCCAGAAGATCCGGCAAGGGACGGATCAGAGAGTACCCGAGGGAGGAGCAGGGAAAAGAGGGGACCGAACAGAGCCGAGTGTCCCTGAGGGCGAGAGATGGCTGAGCAGGCAGCGCCCAGGCTCAGCAGTGCATAGCGAGACCAAAAAAAAATAAAGAAGATATATATTACTAATATATAATTATATCTATTTTACTTGACTAATCATGATAATCCATCAATACGATATTATGTAACTAAATATCATATAAAACAATACACTCCTTGTCGATATATTTAAAATTTATTATATCATGATTTTTTATGTTTGCTCAGTTTTATTTAATTTAATGATGATTTTTTGGTCAATAAATAAGATACACTGTAACAAGTTTGTTGTGTTGGGAAGTGTTTCTTAGACTTCAAGTTTGTTGTGTGAAGGGGTATTTTTTATATTTCAATATGAGGAATGTGTAATTCATTCCACATGAAGTTGACACATGACACAACTTTGTTTAGAAATTATTTCAGCAGAACTATTAGACAAATATTAGAAACATTTACAAATTTATTTTTCAAATCTTATGTTTGAAAAATAATTTCTCTTTGAGAAATTTTACATCCTTTGGTTTGCCAATATATCGATAGAGTTATGGTCTTGATCTATGATAAACTTGTACGATAATATGGGTATAGTTCCTTTGATATGCCAATATGGTAAATCCTCTGATATGCTGATATAGATTTTTTCGACATGGAATGTCGAGAAAGAAAAAAATTATCTATAGTTAAAAATCTTCACAAAAACACCAATAAGCCAATAGGATATGTCCATCTTGGAATGTCACCTCATATCTCTAACAACCAATCACAACTCATTGATTGGAAAAAGTTGGTGTTTCTGCCACGTGGCATTCCTGATGTGTATATTGGGATATTAGGATGTCGACAATCTTCCATGATATAGTCCTACCAAAACCCCAATATGACGATATGTTGATACAACAACTCAAGCTACTACATCATCCCCCAATTTCCAATCACTGTCTAACACATGGAAAGTATTGTCTTGTCCTTTAACACATGTCAATTGCTAACATGTGCTATGTGTTATAGCTAGCATACCAAAAAGGCCCAATTTAGGTGACACAAATCACAACCTTGCCATCAACATGTCATTGTTAATGACATTATCATGACATCACCCTCTAGGAACTTTCGATACTTTGATACTTCTGTAGAAATTCCCACCCATAGATCACCTGATAATGCAATATACTAAAGCAAAATACTTGATCTGCTTCTACAACCAATTTAACAGAAGCTTAATTGAACATGAACAACATCAATAAGAACACATATAACTGATAAGAAGGAATCAATCACACATAACACATAAGATATAACTAGGGGAAAGCCTCAACCTAAAACCCGAACTCTGTATTATCATATAAGTGGAAATATAGCCAGTATTACAAAAATAATCAGCTCAAAAGCTATCCTACTCACTCTGCAATACCTCTGCTGCTCATAGACAGTGAAAGGTCTCTTTCTAAACTTTGGTCTGCCCTCCAAGCGTCCTATTTCTTTGTGCAATTTTGATTGGGGTCCAGTGAAGCCACTTGTGTGAATTGGCCTCTTCACACACTCACTAACCTCTGATCCAACTACGCAGTCCTGAAGGAGATAAATCCTCATCATATTTGAGCTTCCTTTATAGGAAAAATATTCATCCAACTGATAGTACATTGTCCCTTCTCTGATCTCAACTGGGTCTGTTATGAAACCAACTCACAAAAAGATAGAAAATATAGTTGAGCGCCTTAGAATTCAACCTCTTCGAGGGGGCAACCTCCTTTACATTACACAAATGAACAATTCTTGGATGATTCAAATGAAAAAACCTCATTTCTATATATAGGAGTCTAAGGAATCACAATATAACCCAACATACCTGACAATAATAATATAAAGCCACAAAAATAACAATAGAGGGATTTTATGGGGCACAGTAATAACAATATGGGGACAATAGGGGCACAACAATATTAATAAGGGATACAACTACAATAGTAATGGGGTAATCACTAGTATTATAGGGACCTAACATGCCCCTCTCCTTCAAAAAAGTGTTGTCCTCAATGCGTGAGTAGTTCTGGATGCTTCTGTATAAAATTCTCATCCTCCCATGTGGAATATTCAGTAGATAAGTTCTTCCACTTGATGAGATACTCCGAAATTGATCGATTTCGTAGATGTTGAGTTCTTGTTTCTATGACTGCTTCCAGTTCCAATATAAATTTTCCTTCCTCGTCAACTTCTAGCAATATTGTTTGAACTGGAAGCTTGTCATCTATAACCTTCTTTAAACATGAAACATGGAAAACAGGGTGCACTCGAGAAGCCGCAGGAAGCTCCAATTTGTATGCCATAGTACCAATCTTTTGCAACACCTTGTACGAACCATAATACTTTGGTGATAATTTATTATCCTTCTTAGCTTGCTTGAGGGAAATTTGTTTATATGGTTGTAGCCGTAGGAATACCCAATCACCTACATCAAAACTTCGTTCGCTGTGATGTTGATCTGCCTATTGTTTCATTCTATTCTGTGCCAACACGAGGTTATCCTTTAAGAGTTGGAGGAATTGTTGTTAATGTTCGATGTGATGTTCCACTGCTTGAACCTTAGAATTTTCTCTTAAATATGATGTGATGGATGGTGGTTGATATCCATAAAGTGCCATAAATGGGGTCATTTTTGTTGATGTATGGAAGGAAGTGTTATACCACCATTCAGCCAGAGGCAACCATTTGACCCATTGTGTCTATTTATCAGATACAAAGCAACGAAGATTTCCTTCCAAACATTTGTTTACTATCTCAGTTTGCCCATCAGATTGAGGATGATAAGATGAGCTATGAGCTAACTGAGTACCAAGACAAGAAAATAATTCTGTCCAAAAATTTCCAGTGAAAAATGGGATCTCTGTCACTTACAATAATCTTTGGGTTTCCATGTAGCTTTTGAATTGTTTCCATAAATGCAGTAGAAACTGTATTGGCTTTAAATGGATGTGATAATGCACAAAGTGTGCATACTTGGTAAGTCTGTCACCTACCACCATGATGACACTCTTTCCCTCAGACTTGGGTAAACCTGTGATAAAATCCATTGAAACCTCCTCCCAAGGTTGGCTTGGAATGGATAAAGGTTGTAATAGACCCGGTGTCTTAATTGTTTCAACTTTATTTTGTTGGCAAACCAAACATTCCGCCACAAACTTTTGAATATCTGATTTAGGGCCCTCCCAAAAAAATTCCTTCTTAACCCTGTGGTAAGTTTTTAAAAATCTTGAGTGCCTCCTAAGGGAGAAGTGTGCAATTCCATAAGAATCTTTTGTTTTAGTTGGGAATTCTTACAGAGGTATAAGCGATCTTTGTACCATAACGAATCATTTTTCCAGCTAAATGTATGAGACGTACTGGAATCTTGTTGTAATTTTCGAATAAGTGCCCACACTTCTTCATCATCCTTCCATTCCTCCCTTGCTTCATTTATCCAATCTGGTTGGATAATAGAAATGACGCACAACAATGCTTCCACATCCTCATCCTTTCTTGAGAGTGCATCTACCACCACATTTTGCTTCCATTTTTTGTAGATGATTTCAAAGTCATAACCCAACATCTTTGTGACCCACTTTTGTTGCTTTTAAGAGGATAATCTTTTTTCTAAAAATTATTTAAGGTTATCATGATCCGTTTTTACCTTGAAGTGTCTTCCAATTAGGTAGGGTCGCCATTTCTTAGGTGCATGTAGTATTTCCAACAATTCGTTCTCATAAATAGCTTTGTGTAAAAACTTTCCCTTGATTTGATGGCTTTCAAAAGCAATGGGTCTTTCATCTTTCATTAAAACAACACCAATTCTATTTCCTGAAGCATCACATTCCACAATAAAGGTTTTTGTGAAGTCTGGTGTAGCTAAGATCAGTGCTTGGCACATTGCTTCTTTCAGATGTTTGAAGGCCTTTGTTGCTTTTGGAGTCCATGAAAATGCATCTTTCTTCAATAATGTTGTTAGAGGTGCTGCTATTCTCCCATAATTCTTAACAAACTTGCAATAATACCCTGTC
>APFE030258284.1:10531-40974 GCA_000404065.3 Pinus taeda
TGTATAATATTATTAATAATTAATAAATAATTTCATATATTAACTTTTTAAACTAACCACTAAAGTTATGGTATTTAGTTATATATTAATCCTAACTTTTCTTAACAAACTAATATTATTTAATAAATTATTTTTAAAAAACTAACCATTAATTTATTTTTTACCTGATTTAACTTATTTCCATATTGAATAATAATAATAAATTATAATAATATTAAATTTATGAGTAAAAATTTGACTGGGGTCCTTAAGTCAAAATTTAGCCGTTAATCATTTTTTAGCCATTGGAGTCTCTGCTCAGACTATTTAACATGCTAAGCTAGATCTGTTTCTTCAACTTGTCCTGACGATGAACCACACTAGTTGGTTCGAAACACGTCGGGAAATGAAATTTTATGTGATTTACGCTGAAGAATCTCTCATAATTTGACATGGATCACAGAAGCTTCAATTCTACAAGTTAAGACCTCCAAAGTTGAGATGTCCAAATCTCAAGTGCCACAACCAATTTTCATCTTTGGTTCGCTTTGGAAATCCTCTTGTGTCACTACTGCTATTTCTTCTCCATCTTTTAAATCTGCTTTCATTCTAAGAGGGAACATCCTATTCCTTATCATCTTCACTTCGGCAATACATTGTTTGCTGGGTGTTTTATGCATGATGGTGCATACATCATTCACAAAGAAAACATTGTACCGCTTTTGAACAAGTTGTCCAATACTTAAGAGGTTACATTTCATTCCAGGAACATAATAAACATATGCTATGGTTTTCTTTTCACCTTTCCTTGTTAAGACATTTACTTCTCCTTTTCCCATAATAGAAACTTTACTCTCAGTCCATAGTGTGACTTCTGACTTCACACTCTAATCCAACATAGAAAACAGGGCTATGTTTCTTGTCATATGGTTACTGCAACCGGAGTCTAGAAACCATACATCTTCACTCTTTGCTTTAGCCATATTATAGGCTAAAAAAAATTATCTTGGCTGATATTTTCTCTAGTGAAATTTGCACTAGTTCTATTATTCATATCATGCTGCTTCTTCCTACATTCATTTGCATAATGCCCATATTTTTTACAATAGTGACATTGGACATTGGATTTATCATACCTTTGTCCTTGAGCATGATGTTGTTCACTTTTTTGGCTGTTACCTTGGCCTTGGTTCTGATTTGGATTGCTGCCTTTTCCTTGAGAATTTGTTGGACTGTTTCTTCCACCTCTGTTTTGGATTCTGCCTCTTCCTCTCTTGTTTCCTCTGCCTTGACCTCTTCCTCTACCAAAGAATATCTGGGTCTTAAAGGCATGCTCTAGAGATGAGTTTTCATTTCTGTTCAATCTCTGCTCATGTGTTATCAGTGATGCATGTAGTTCATCAACCGAGAAGTTTGTGATATCCTTTGTCTCTTCTATGTTTGTGACAATCACATCGAACCTTGAGGGTAGGATCCTCAACAGTTTCTCCACAATCTTCCTTTTTTCAAGAATCTCTCCATGAGACCTTATCTATGTGACCAGACTAGTCACATGTGTGAAGAATGAGTCAATATTATCTGACTCCTTCATGCAAATATTCTCAAAATCTCTCCTCAGCAACTGTAGTTTTGTTGTCTTTACTTTCTCCATGCCTTGATAGGCTATCTTGAGAGTTTTCCATGCTTCTTTTGATCTCTTGGCTGCTGCTATCCTTGGAAACACACTCTCATGCACTGCTTGATACAAAAAGTAGAGGGCTTTAGAATCCTTCTTATTATTGCTCTTCAACAGTTCTTTCTCTACCTAAGTCAAATTATTAAACTCATCTTCATTTGCTGGTTCTTCAAAACCATCCTCAACAAATTCCCATAAGTCTTGGGAGGCAAGCAAAGTTCTCATAATTATTTCCCAATAGTCATAGTTTTTCCATTAAATTGTGGGTGCTGAGTATTAAAGATACCCATCCTAGTGTTGGCTCTAGCCATTCTTGCACTCTTAACTATGCTTCAAAATACTTGACTGTGTATTTAAAATAACTGACTGTCCTCAATAGTAACACAAAAAACTAACTTGAGAAATACATTGGATTCTTTCTCCATTGAGTCTTCACTCCGCTGGAGAAGTTGCTGCAACAAGAAATCCTTCCTTCAGCTTCTTTGACACCTTCAAAGAGCCTGGACAAGCTCAGATACCATGTTGGGAATTTCTGATAATTCCAGAACAAAAAGAACAAATAATAATGCTCTGTTTCTTAGCATAGGAAAAACTAAAATTGTTTTCTGAAGATAGAGTTTCACACATGCATAAAGAAACTTGTATTCATTAATAAAACTTCCTGTTACAAAAAAAAAGATCTTCCTCTAATAGAGGGATTAACACAAGAATGCTTTAGTTCCAGTTCAAAAAAAAAACTTCATTGTCTCTTCCGAAAATTACTCTGTCTCAACACTGTTGTGCGTAAAAATTTTTATTCACGCTGCTACATTACAAAACAAAACTCTGTCTCTGCTGTATATATTTACACTACTGTGTAAATTTTTGTTTTTTTTACATACACACTACTGCGTGCTGTGTATTACATTGCATTAAATTTCATTCTCTCAACAAAAGCATCACATTCGCGCTCCTGCGTATATTGCATTTCATATTCAACAACAAAAAAACGTATGACAATATGTTTTTACTTGTGCCATACTCTCGTGAATTAAAAGAAATAATAAAATTAAAAACTTTTACCTACATTCTACGACTGTAGTAAATTTCATTTATTATTTCTCTGATAAAACTAGCGGTCAAGGAAAAATTTCACTTCACGTCAAGTCCATGGTGCAGGCCTGTACATCAAACCTTGATGTCAATCGGACGACTATCAGTCAATATCGCACGACCCTTCTTACTGAACTTTATGCACCGGGGAAGGTTGGTTTGGAAAAATTGCTCACGCCATGTGTTAGCCGGTGAATGTGCTCGCTGCCCTCAGAGAAATACCACCATTCAGTGAAAAGCGGTGCAGGGAACTCATGATGGTTTTGCAGCAGTTGAAAGTAATATTTTAACACAAATACAGCCCCCCTCCTGTGATGATCCTTTCCAAGATTATTTAGCTAACCTCACAACTCCAGGCTACCTACCGATGCCTGCTTATTAGAGAGATTGGAAGTCGAGCCTAAGTTACAGGTCGTTATACAATAAAAGTAGAAATTAGTAGTTAGTGTGTATAGATGCAGCAAAATTTGTTGAATCGAAGCAAAACTCATTCATTCTCTTTGACAGAGAAATTGAGTGTATGTGCAAGCCTAATTTTTTTAATGCAATTCATGCAATATACTCTCCTGAGCATATTTTACTTCTGTTTTATATTTGAATTCACTAAAATTGTTTCACGTCTCATAATTCACTTATATGATTGCATATTTTAGAAACTAACACCATGGTCTCATGTAGCTTGATTACTATTTCTCCTCGGTGATAGTAGCTGAGTAAAAGCGACAGCAGGTGGTGTTAGCCTCCTGCTGCAGCAGGTTACTCATATTTCAAGATTGACATTTTTACAGGCCAAATATCTCATACTTTGCATGTTGCAATGCTCCATATTTGCTAACAGACACCAAAGAAGGAGGCCATGAAAGTGTGCTAGTCTAAGTTCAACTGTTGCATCCCAATTTTGAAGAGTTATTCCATTTTTGTAAACTTTACAGCTAAAGGGAGGTCCAAATAGCTTAATCTTGGTCTCCCTAGGTTTCAATTCCCTGTTTTAGAATATAGAGAATGAATAATCTATCCAAACAGCTTAATCTTGGCAGATTCTTAGATAGGTAGAGAAGCAAGGGTGCTCAAAAGCCTAATCTGAGCCCCTAGAAGAAATAAGTGTAGATATAGATAGGAGGACAGTGCAAAAGAAAAAGTTGAAAAGCTGGGTCTGCAAGTCTAAGTGCACCCAAGCCAAAAGAAGAAAAAATGCTAGGTAAGTAGGTTGGGTAGGTAGTTTGGTGGTTGCAGAATCAATGATTCTGATCAGTTTTGTGTTTTCAAGTGTTATATCTATTTAAATCAATATTGCAAGGCAAGAAACCGTTTGGAGGAGCTCAAGCGAGGCATGACTAACTTCCCCTTCTTCCTCTTCCCTAAATCATTTACTAACTTCCCCTAGAGAGGTCAAGATCTGCTTGATATCTCTTAGTTTCATCATGTTCCATATCATTTGCCTTGGTAAAGATCTGCTTTACTCAAGGAGGGTCCATACTTTCTCTACAAAGGTCTATCTCCCCTTTAAAGCCTAAGTTATCTGAGACTTAGCGCTTTCTTGTCATTTTCATATTAATTCCTGACATTATTATGTAAATTCCTATCTATTTCCCTTCCCCTACTAAAACTATGGTAATAATTCCCCTATGTAAATATCGCCTCCCTCTGGTTGAAACATAACCATAAATATCCCCTTGGGAATTACTAAGTTCACCTCGATCTTAGCAAGAACCCTTATCTCTGCATAAATTTCCCCTCCGAGGTGTTTGGACTCCTTCCAAAACACAAAAAACCCCTTCCAAAACAGAAAAAAACCCCTTCCAAATGCATTAGCCAACCCCCGCGCATTACATTTTTTGGATTTATTAATGTTTGATTAATAAATCACCAAAGCGCCGAAACATATTAATCCTTAACCTAAAGTCCAAACCCACTCACGGCCGCAAATAATTCATGGTTTAACGCGCGCACTGTTTCACTAAACCCCAACCGCCTTCCGCTCCCGTCCACCGTCGGATCAGCCCTCCCAGATCCGACGGCCCTCATGCATATCGGGTGCTCTTTTGTGATGGTTAGTTAGCACCTGATGGCCGACGGTTTCACCGTCGTACACCGGGACAACTGGCGGCATCCCATTACATCTGGCCGCCCCTGACAAATACCACCTCTGTACCAAAAGCGGTCTGACGCCAACCGCTTACCACTCTGCCCTTGCGTTAAGTGGGCGCCATGTCATCCTGCCACGTCACCCTGCCACATTGCCTCCACCTCACCCCTTCCGACCTGCGTCGGCCTTCTTCCACCGTACCACCACGTCATCACCATGTCGTGTTGCCACTTCACCCTGCTGACGTCATCATGCTAATGTCATCACCATACAAGAGGCTCCCACTGCTGACATCATCCGCCGTACGCTGACGTCAGCAGCTGAAAAAACGCGCAAGTGTAAAATCTAAGCTTCGGAAGCCCGGAATGAAAAACAGGGGCAATTTTCGATGCACGATTAGTGCTTATCGCTAATCGCGCATCACTACGGGAAATGGGCCATATTGCGGAATATTTAGGGAATATTTTGATTCCTTAGCCATATTTGCGCCGAAAAGGGCAGAAAAGGGCCGATTTTGCAAATTTTAACATATGAAAAGATAGAGAGAGACCCGGTTCAGACATTGAAGACTATCAGAGCAGATGTGAAGCCAAAAACCATGTCAAAGAGTATTAGTGTTGCAGCGAAGTGTATCAGTGAAGATCTTCTCAGGGCTCGAGGTGAGTGGAACATTTAAAGAAAACCTTGAAAGTCAAGAAGCAGTTAAGGAACCATTCAAAGCGCATCATCACAATGACTGCACGTTAAAACTCACATGAAATCAATGGATCAAAACTCAATGCATAATTATTGCAGAACCACTACACCAGGTCACCAGAGATACCACATTAATTCATTTTGATCCAGCTGCCTCTGATGTAGCCTAAAGGATATTTTCTTGCATTTAATTCCAGCACAAGTTTAGGTTTAAAAGCTTTCCCACATAGCTGTTTAGGTCAGTTGTAATAAATACTTTTAGATAGTTTACCTATATATACCACCCTGAAAATGTAATGAGGGTTTCTCTTTGTTGGTTTGATATTCTGCTCGAGTAGAGACTTGCACTGTATATGTGATAATTTCTATAATCAAAGATTGCTTAAGAGCTCGAAGAATGAATTGTGTACTGTGTTTAATTGGCTAAAGAGTGACTATGGAACTCCTGTGCTTCTACGTGGTTCAATAAGTGTTCCTTAACTCTGTTTAGTTTTTCATGTTTGTTTTATCATCTATGTTCCACCATCTAAAATTACAGAAAGAAATAATAGTTTAGGATTTTCTTGGCAGCACCCTATGCTCAATTTCTGTGATTTCTACATGTTTTCATCAGGAATAGTTATGAATATGCATACTTAAATGATCATGTTTACATTGTTTCTTTCACATATGAATGTTAGTTAGGAATTCTTAACTGCTCCTAGATAACCATTCATTCACTTCCCTTCTCTGTTAGCTGATCAAATTCTTAATTGCCTTTCATCTTTGACTTTCATCCCATCTTTCCAGAAATTGGTATTGTTTCATGTGTAGCTATCCTGCTCTATAATCCTCTTGTGACCAAGAAAACGCAACAGCAAGTCTTAATCCATGACTCCATGCCCAATGGTTTGAAACTTATCACACTATCCCTTGCCTCTCTGCTTGAATGTAACTTCCTTCCATTCAAAATCCATCCAAACTTAAACAAAACCCACTGAACCCAATAGCTAGCCTAAAATCATCATCAACAAAGCTAAATCATTAAGAGAGAGCCCTCTCTGATTGCAGGTGGGCTAGAACCTGCAATCAAAAGATTGGTTTGTGGTTACATCGGCCGTATCCCTTCAGGAGCTTAGGGACAACCTGAGTGATAACATAATGGCGACTCCACGATTTCCTCATATAATCTCATGAAACCAATCTAAAGCTCCTCAGAGGAAGAAACTGACCTTTAAAAGTTTCTGTTTAACCTGTATTGTTAGAAAAATTCCCAAAAAACAAGTTAGAAGCTGGCTCCTAAAAAGAAAACGCGTCATACAAGAGCAAATCCTGATCTAAATCCCCCAGCTGTTTTTGAAAATCCAAATCTAATCTCTAAGACCCTTCAGAAATGAGAGCAACAAGAAGACTTTACTACTTCTAGTCTGGAAACAGTTCAACCAAGCTGTGTTCCGACCCCTATAAAAGTTCTATTTCGTTCAACCCCAACTTCCCCTTGTTCATCATCCACTTCTCCAGGCACCTCTTCTACACCTCCATCCTTTACTCATACTACCACTACTACTCCTATTACCCCGGTTGTTCTTGTTATCCCAGTTGCCCCAGTTTTTCCACTTATCCCCGTCAACATGGATAACAGATATGCACCTTTACACCTGCTTGCTAATCCCGGGGCTATGCCTCAAGATTACTAGACAAAAATAAGATATTTTGATGGCACAAGTGCCTGCACAGCCCTTCAGCATACAAAGAAAATGCAGGATTACTTTGAGAGCTATGAGATTGACGATGATAGTGTGAGAATGAAAATGTTTGTTCAAAGTCTAACCGGTGACATTAGGACTTGGTTTAGATCACTCCGAGCCAATTCCATAGGTGACCCAGAAGCCTTATACTAGTCGTTTATCAACAAATGGGAGAAAAAGAAAGACCCCCTGCACATACTATCTGAATATGACAACATCAAAAGAGGCCCTCAGGAGACTGTCTTGGACTATTGTGCAAGATTTAATAATGTTTATAATGCAATACCAAAGAAATTAAGACCTCCACCTGATCTTGCTTTGTACAAATTCCATGATGGTTTTGATGCTGAAATGGCTTATCAGTTGAGGGAAAGAGCCCCTTAAAGCCTTGCAGAAATGCAAAACGTTGCTGTTAGTGTGGAGGCAAATCTAATTGCCAAAAGAAACAGAGCCAAAACTGAGAGAAGAACCGCCTTCAAGGAAAAACCCTCAGCCTTCGACCAGAAGCTAGATGCTATTATCAATGGCATCCATAGGCTGGGAGACAGAGTAGAAAGTGTTGAGAGGAAAACATCATGGGAAGGACAATAGCCCAATGCCATAAGGAACCCAAATTTCAGAAAAACTCAAAACCCAAACCCTGGAAGGGCTAGTCCTGACCATGATATTAGGCCTCCTTTCCAAGAAAACTATGCAGAAGCATCCACATCCAGTGAGCCAACAAAGGAGACTCACATGAACTTGATAGATTCAAAAAATGAGCAACAAATTTTTCTAACTCAAGAAGACCAGGACTACCAAGATGTGAATCAATTACAGACTAAGTCTGGTGAGTCTTTTGATTTTAAACAAGGTTATGATACTGCTGTATATGAGGTGCACAAACAATATAAGTTGAGAACAATGACCATTGATGTCCCTGCACCTGGCAGAACAAAAGAGAGCAAACAGCCCAACAAAATTAAAGGCAAGGTGATCATAACAGAACCAGCTGATACGACTGTCCCAAACCCGCATCAAGTAACTGTAGAGGACATGACAGACATGTAGCCTTCTATTGACCAGCCTCTGCCTCCTTCTTCCTCAAAAAAAGAGGGGAGCAACATTCCTAAAAATCTTCCCAAAGCAGACATACCACAAGCTGTCATTCATCATAACACTGACATTCAAAAAGAAAACACAGAAAACACTCTTGAAAAGGAAAAATCTACTTCTTCTAATGCAAGGATTCCATTGGAGAAGCCATTTAACTTAGAAGCAGAGATTTCCAAACTTAAAATATCTATCCCCCTCTTTGAACTTGCCAAGCATGATGTCTATAGGCAAAAATTTCAAAGGTTACTTCAAATGCCACAGGTCAGGGATGATGTAAATGTTTTAGATGATACCCCTGAGCTGCTGTTTGGTCCAGAAGTTAATGGGAAATCAACATATGGATCTATTCCACCCTTTTATGTCAGTCTGCAAATACATGACAAAATCTTGCACAATGCTATGTTTGACTCAGGTGCCTCACATAACCTTATGCCCAAAGCCGTGATGGAAAAGCTAAACCTTGATGTCACAAGACCTTACAAAGATCTATACTCCTTCGACTCAGGTCAAGTCAAATGTTTAGGCTTAATCAAAGGCCTTTGTGTGTCTTTCGTCCAATTTCCTAACAAAACAATCCTAATGGACGTAGTAGTCACTGAAATTCCCACAAAGTATGGCATGCTCCTATCAAGATCATGGGGGGGAGAACTCCAAGGATCCCTTCAACTTGACCTCTCTTATGCCACTATATCTTTCTTTGGGCAACCAAAGAGGCTGTACAGGGAAACACTGATGAAGTATGTGGTAAGTAGTGAGGAAAAGACCCAAAATTTTCCAATTTACTCAATCCATTTTGATATGGATTATTTTTTTTTTATTTAATGATGACACCAATCCTCCAACTGATGAGAAGCCTTTAGCCTTAGAGCAAGAAACATGCATCAATGAGGAATCATTTGCCAATACCCATGAAACTATCACAACAGTCAAGGAAACCAGCAAACAAGAAGAAACCCCTCAAACATAAATTTTAGATCTGCCCAATCCTCAAATAATTGAAACTCTTAATACAAACCACCAACAAGAAATCACATGGTGTTTAGATTTTGATGGTTCTGTCAATAAGTTAGGAGTAGGGGCAGGGGTATGAATTCATAATACACATGATAATCATGCAGAAGGCCATGCCTATAGACTAAATTTCAGATGTACGAATAACATGGCAGAGTATGAGGCTCTCCTCTTAGGCCTTAAATTGCTCAAAGCCCTAGGATCTGCAAAAGTGTCCATTCTTGGTGACTCTGAATTAATTATACAACAAATTAAAGGTAACTTTGTTACCAATGACAATAGAATGCCAAAATTTCAAGAGACCATAATATTCATGCTCACAGCCCAACAACTTTTGCTAGTACATGCAAGCTTCCCTTTGAGCCAAATCACCATTTCACTGCTGAGATAAAACATAGACCCTCTGTCCCTAACAATGTTAAAGATTGGCAAGTGTTTCAAAATGATGCCCAGATTAACAATTTCCTCACTCTTGAGGGCGAATTTTCGAATACAAACGTTGACATGGATGCCATAAATGATTACCAAAAACTAACAGAAGAAAATCAGTAGGCTGTAACAGCTGCAACAGCTAAACAAATCCTTAACCCAATTGCTTTTGACAATGCTAACATACAAGAGTTGAAACATATGCATTTGGAAGAAACAGCCAAAGCTGAGGCTGAGTTCATTGACCTAAAGAATAAGTTTTTGCCTACTGGACTAACTCCATTAGAAGACATGTTTGATGATAATGATGTGCCCAAGAAACCAAAAATGGAGCCTATAAATGCTGCCATTGAAGAACATAACATAGGAACAATAGTCAAGCCCAAAATGATTAAATTATCCAAAAATATACCTCTTGATCAAAAACCAAAATATGTCAATCTGTTCAAAGAATTCCAAGATGTATTTGCTTGGAGTTATGAGGACTTGAAGTCCTATGACACCTCAGTAATTCAACACACCATTCCCTTAAAACAAAATCAAAAACCATTCAAGTAGAAACTTAGGAGAATCAATCCAATGCTTCTTCCCCTCATTGAAAAAGAAATAAAGAAAATGTTTGAAGCAGGTATCATTGCACCCATCAGATTCTCTGAATGGGTATCCAATTTGGTTCCCACAAGAAAAAAATCAGAAGAGATCAGACTGTGTGTAGACTTGAGAAATTTAAATCAGGTCTCTCTAAAAGACCACTATCCTTTGCCCAAAATGGACCATATCCTACAAAGAGTAGTGGGATCATCTAGAATTTCTTTACTAGATGGATTTTCAGGATTTAATCAGATACTTGTTCACCCGGATGACCAAGACATGACAACCTTTACCACACCATGGGGAACATTTAACTATGTTAAAATGCCTTTCGGGTTAAAGAACGTTGGTGCTACCTTTCAAAGGGCAATGGATATTGCATTTGCCAAGGAGATACATGATTTCCTTGTTGTTTACCTTGATGACCTAACCTCTTTCTCCAAATCTGACCTAGAGCACCTTCAACATATAAGGCAAATTTTCATGACATGCAGGAAATATGGCATCTCCTTGAATCCTAAGAAGTCCCTGTTTGCCCTTGAGGAAGGCAAGCTTCTAGGCCATATCATATCAAAAGATGGGATTAGAATTGATCCTGAAAGAATTCAAGCTATCCTCCAAATCCCATATCCAAGAAACATAAAAGAGCTGCAAGAATTCCTTGGAAAGATCAATTTCCTAAGGAGATTTATTCCAAACCTGGTCGGGCTAATAAGGCTATTAAGCAATATGTTAAAAAATGATGCCAAGGTAAAATGGTCTCTTGAAACCAAGAAAGCTTTTGAGAGTATCAAAACTGCCTTGACTCAAACTACTGTCCTCACCAGTCTGCAATTCGACAAAGATTTTATCATTTTTTCTTTTGCATCTGAGAACACCATAGCCACTGTCCTTTTGTAAAAAGATGATCAAGGTAATGAAAAGCCAATTGCTTTCTTCAGCCGAGCTTTAAGAGATGCACCCTTGAAATATCAGATTATGGAAAAGCAGGCTGATGCCCTGGTTAAGGCCATCAAAGACTTCAGAGTTTATATTTTATATTCACATGTGATTGCTTATGTCCCAAACTCTACTGTAAAAGACATATTGACGCAAGAGGGACTAGAAGGCAAAAGAGGCATGTGGATTGCCAACATTCTTGAATATGACATTGAGATAAAACCTACAAAGCTGATAAAAGGGCAAGGTTTAGCCAAAATAATGTCCGAAACAAACTTCCAAGCCTTAGACATTAATCAACTGGACAATGAACCGGAGCTGGTGACTCCACAGATCAGTGAAACCTTTTTGCAATCCCCATGGTATGCTGATATTTGCTTTGTATTGTTAAACCTATGTGCTCCCCCAGGATTGTCCAGGACCAAGAAAAGATTTTTAACGATGAAATCATCAAAGTTTTGTGTTATAGATGGTGCCTTGTTTTGGAAAAACCATGAAGGAATATTGCTTAATTGTTTGACTATGAATGAAACTAACAACTTCATGAAAGAGTTCCATGCAGGGGACTGTGGAGGACACTTATATTGGAAGTCTACTACTGAGAAGATTTTAAGGGCTAGTTATTATTGGCCCTCTCTATTTTCAAATGTCAAGAAATTTGTTTTTTCATGTCACAAATGCCAAATCTTTGAAGGGAAAAGAAAATTACTGCCTTTTCCCCTTAAGCCCATTTCAACCGAAAAGCCTTTTCAACTATGGGGTCTCGACTTCATTGGAGAAATTCATCCCTCTTCCTCAGGCCAACACAAGTGGATTTTAACAGCCACTGATTATTTCACTAAGTGGATTGAAGCCATCCCATGTAGACAAGCTAATGACTCCACCATTATCTAATTCCTTGAGGGAAATATCCTTTCCAGATTTGGCTGCCCTGAGAAAATCATCACTAACAACGCTTCTGCCTTCAAATCCAAAAAGATGATCAACTTCTGCCATAAATTCCACATTACCCTTGGCCACTCTACAGCTTACTCTCTCAAGGTAATGGCTTGGCCGAATCATCCAACAAAAGCCTCATCAACATCATAAAGAAACTACTAGAGGAAAACAAAAGGAACTGGCATAGGAAACTCACAAATGCACTGTGGGCAGATAGACTTTCAACCAAGAAATCCATTGGGATGAGCCCCTATGAGCTAGTATATGGCATGGAAGCTAGATTTCCTTCATATTTGGGCATTCCTACTATCAAACCGTTACAGGAGATTCAGGCTGAACTAAATGACATGCAGAGAAGAGTTAATCAAACCATTCATCTTCAGCAAACCAGAGAGCAAGTGTATGACAGAGCTCAAATGTTGCAAGTGAAGCTCAAAAATATGTTTGATTAGAAAGCTAAACTAGAGGATTTCTGGGTTGGCAGCAAAGTTCTAAGGTGGGACTCACGAAAAGAGGACAAGGGCAAACATGCAAAATTTGATTTTCTTTGGAAAGGTCCATACATTATCAGCATTGTGTAAGGCAATAACACATATTTCCTCAAATCTCTAGATGACAGCACAGCTGAAGAAGGCCCTGTTAATGGCCGAATGTTAAAACATTACCATGATCTCTTTTGATTGAGAAAAAACAGGCGGTGTTATTTTTTGTACATAAATGTTTGTATATATCAGCACTTTATTTTATTTTTTTAATAGTCCGGATGCTAAAGCACACAGAAGAAAGCAGGCAATGCTTCACATCTCATTAGCAAATCAGTTGAGGGAAAGTGTTGTTTTCAGCCGAAAATTTCAAATCAATCTAACAGTCAGCACTAAGAAGTTTCAATGCACAACAACAACAGAAGATCAAGGCAGTCTGACTTGCTGTTTGTGGCTTTTCACAAGGAGAAGCTATCCCCAAGTGGAGCCACTGTTAGCCTCCTGCTACAGCAGGTTACTCATATTTCATGATTGACATTTTTACAGGCCAAATATGTCATACTTTGCATGCTGCAATGCTCCATATTTTCTAACAGACACCAAAGAAGGAGGCCATGAAAGTGTGCTAGTCTAAGTTCAACTGCTGCATCCCAATTTTGAAGAGTTATTCCATTTTTGTAAAATTTTCAGCTAAAGGGAGGTCCAAACAGCTTAATCTTGGTCTCCCTAGGTTTTAATTTCCTGTTTTAGAATATAGAGAATGAATAATCTGTCCAAATAGCTTAATCTTGGCAGATTCTTAGATAGGTAGAGAAGCAAGGGTGCTCAAAAGCCTAATCTGAGCTCCTGGAAGAAATAAGTGTAGATATAGATAGGAGGACAGTGCAAAAGAAAAAGTTGAAAAGTGGGGCCTGCAAGTCTAAGTGCACCCAAGCCAAAAGAAGAAAAAATGCTAGGTAAGTAGGCTGGGTAGGTAGTTTGGTGGTTGCATAATCAATGATTGTGATCAGTTTTGTGTTTTCAAGTGTTATATCTATTCAAATCAGTATTGCAAGGCAAGAAACCGTTTGGAGGAGCTCAAGCGAGGCATGACTAACTTCCCCTTCTTCCTCTTCCCTAAATCATTTACTAACTTCCCCTAAAGAGGTCAAGATCTGCTTGATATCTCTTAGTTTCATCATGTTCCATATCATTTGCCTTGGTAAAGATTTGCTTTACTCAAAGAGGGTCCATACTTTCTCTACAAAGGTCTATCTCCCCTTTCAAGCCTAAGTTATCTGAGACTTAACGCTTTCTTGTCATTTTCATATTAATTCCTGACATTATTATGTAAATCCCTATCTATTTCCCTTCCCCCTACTAAAACTATGGTAATAATTCCCCTATGTAAATATCCCCTCCCTCTGGTTAAAACCTAACCATAAATATCCACTTGGGAATTACTAAGTTCACCTGGATCTTAGTAAGAACCCTTATCTCTGCATAAATTTCCCCTCCGAGATGTTTGGACTCCTTCCAAAACACAAAAAATCCCTTCCAAATTCATTAGCCAACCCCCCTGCATTGCATTTTTGGGATTTATTAATGTTTGATTAATAAATAACCAAAGCACTGAAACATATTAATCGTTAACCTAAAGTCCAAAACCACCCGTGGCCGCAAATAATTCATGGTTTAATGCGCGCGCTATTTCACTAAACCTCGACCGTCTTCCCCTCCCGTCCACCATCGGATCAGCCCTCCCAGATCTGACGACCCTCATGCATATCGGGCGCTCTTTTGTGATGGTTAGTTAGCACCTGATGGCCAACAGTTTCACCGTTGTACATCGAGACAGCTGGCGGCATCCCATTGCATCGGGCCGCTCCTGAAAAATACCACCTCCGTACCAAAAGCGGTCTGATGCCAACCGCTTACCGCTGTCCCCTTGTGTGATGTGGGCGCCATGTCATCCTGCCGTGTCACCCTGCCACATCGCCTCCACCTCACCCCTTTCGGCCTGCGTCGGCCTCCTGCCACCGTACCGCCACGTCATCACCCTACCGTACTGCCACGTCACCCTGATGATGTCATCACCATACAAGAGGGTCCCTCTGCTGACATCATGCTGATGTCATCCGTCGTATCGCTCACGTCATGCTGACGTCAGCAACTCAAAAAACGCGCAAGTGCAAAATCTAAGCTTCGGAAGCCCGGAATGAAAAATGTGGGCAGTTTTCGATACATCACTACGTGAAATGGGCCATATTGGGGAATCTTTAGGGAATCGTTTGATTCCTCAGCCATATTTGCACCGAAAAGGGCAGGAAAGGCCCGATTTTGCAAATTTTAACATATCAAGAGACAGAGAGAGACCCGGTTCAGACATTGAAGACTGTCAGAGCAGATGTGAAGCGAAAAACCATGTCAAAGAGTATCAGTGTTGTGGCGAAGTTTACCAGTGAAGATCTTCTCAGGGCTCGAGGTGAATGGAACATTTAAAGAAAACCTTGAAAGTCAAGAAGCAGTGAAGGAACCATTCAAAGCGCATCATCACAATGACTGCACATTAAAACTCACATGAAATCAATGGATCAGAACTCAATGCATAATTATTGCAGAACCACTGCACCAGGTCACCAGAGACACCATATTAATTCATTTTGATCCAGCTGCCTCTGACGCAGCCTAAATGATATTTTCTTGCATTTAATTCCAGCACAAGTTTAGGTTTAAAAGCTTTCCCACATACCTGTTTAGGTCAGTTGTAATAAATACTTTTAGATAATTTACCTATATATACCACCCTGAAAATGTAATGAGGGTTTCTCTTTGTTGGTTTGATGTTCTGCTCGAGCAGAGACTCGCACTGTATATGTGATAATTTCTATAATCAAAAATTTCTTAAGAGCTCGGAGAATGAACTGTGTACTGTGTTTAATTGGCTGAAGAGTGACTATGGAATTCCTGTGCTTCTACATGGTTCAATAAGTGTTCCCTAACTCTGTTTAGTTTTTCATGTTTGTTTTATCATCTATGTTCCACCATCTAAAATTACAGAAAGGAAGAATAGTTTAGGATTTGCTTGGCAGCACCCTATGCTCAATTTTCGTGATTTCTACATGTTTTCATCAGGAATAGTTATGAATATGCATACTTAAATGATCATGTTTACACTATTTCTTTCACATATGAATGTTAGTTAGGAATTCTTAACTGCTCCTAGATAACTATTCATTCACTTCCCTTCTCTGTTAGCTGATGAAAGATTCTTAATTGCCTTTCATCTTTGACTTTCATCCCATCTTTTCAGAAATTTGTATTGTTTCATGTGTAGCTATCTTGCTCTATAATCATCTTGTGACCAAGAAAACGCAACAACAAGTCTTAATCCATGACTCTATGCCCAATGGTTTGAAACTTATCACACTATCCCTTGCCTCTCTGCTTGAATGCAACTTCCTTCCATTCAAAATCCATCCAAACTTAAACAAAACCCACTGAACCCAATAGCTAGCCTAAAATCATCATCAATAAAGCTAAATCATTAAGAGAGAGCCCTCTCTGATTGCAGGTGGGCTAGAACCTGCAATCCAAAGATTGGTTTGTGGTTACCTCGGCTGTATCCCTTCAGGAGCTTAGGGACAACCTGAGTGATAACAGGTGGTTCCATGCAAATCGGGTTGGTAGTCTCATGAATACCCTCTTTGAATGTTATTATAGTCATATTGACATGCAACAAAATTATGAATAAGGGATTTCACTTTGGATTTTTTTAAGTAAAGTTGCAATTTAGAATAATAACTTGTATATAATTTCGTAGTCTCATGAATACCCTCTCCGAATGTTATTATAGTCATATTGACATACAACAAAATTATCAATAAGGGATTTCACTTTGGATTTTTTAAAGTAAGAATGCAATTTAGAATATTAACTTCTATATAATTTGGCAGAAACATTTAAGAGTGAGTCATTTTTATTTAAAAAAAAAGAAGAGTAAACAACTAGGCCATTTAGTGGCTGAACACAAATAAAAGAGTAAATAGCTAGGCCATTTAGTGGCTAGATACAAATTCATTCTGAAAGAAAACAACCACAACAATCAGCTAAAAAGACACAAAGTAAAACCCCACAAAACAGTCAGTTAAACTGACATAAAGAGAAATCCCATAAAAAGAAAAAATAAATATGAATTCTACTCCTAATATCAACTAACTACTAAACTCCATAAATTGTTCTTAGAATAGTTACATCAGTTAAACCTTCAGAGATAGTAGAAGAATTATCTAATGGCACATAGTAACCAATGGGGGAAATACAAGAGTGAATTATCTAATGGCACATAGTAACCAATGGGGGAAAATACAAGAGTGTCGACTACTCGGTAGTGGCCAATACAAATCTGAGTCGAATGCCAATCATCATGTTTTTTATGCCACATTCTAATGTGTTGGTTGTTGTCACCGCTGAATTCATCGATGAAGCCCATCCTAGCCTATACAAGGCTATTAACTCTTCTTATCTAATCCTTCAATTGCATTTCCATAATATGCGATACAATGTTGTAATTTTTGAATGAAAACTATAATTACAAAATAGTTTGGGTTGGGAATTATCACTTTTTATATTATTAAAAAAAAGGAAATTTACTGGTTGTATATTCAAGATTATTTCCATATATATATATATATATATATATGGAAAATTTACGAATAATATATCAATAAAATTACTCTTGAATGTGCATGGTAAAATATATTTTTTATGATTTAAATTGAAATATTCTATATATACACAATTTAATTTTCATTGGTTGTAGATTCAAGATTATATATATATATCTATATATATATATATATCTATCTATCTATATAATATATAAGTTTACATAATATAATTTTAATTAATTGAATAATATATTCAATAAAATGTGCTCTTTTAATATGTATGGTGAAATTAATTTTTTAATGACTTAAATTGAAATATTTTATATTATACACAATTTAACTTATAGAGAAAATGGTCTTTTCACTGAAATCTTAATCATACAATTTTAAGCATACATCTCCAATAGTAACTAAATAATAACTAAAAAATAATAAAATTTTATTGAGATTATTTTTACATACATGAGAAACATGTGATCATAGAAAAGAATAATTCAAGCATACATCTCCAATAGTAACTGAAATAATAATAACTAAAATAATGAAATTTTATTGAGATTATTTGTACATACATGAGAAATATCTAACCATAGAAAAAAATAAAAAAATAACAAATGAAATTTAAGTTGAAGCAGAAAGAGGATGGACAGCAACATAATGTTATGGTAACCCAGATTTATGATGGACAACAAATATAGCACCATCTATTAACTTAAGAAGCAAATGCATGGTGAGGGAATTGGATGGAAGAGATGATATTTTGGAGGGTTGTGTTGAGTAGTTTTTACATAATTAATAAATTGATGACTGACTGTGAAGAACAAAAACATAATCAAGTGCAAAAGTTCTTAGGGAAATGAGAGGATTCACAATTATTCAATATGGTCATTAAAGCATAATACTTTAATGGTGGAAGGGAAGATCTCCAATAATCAAAGGATAATTTGAAAACAAGGATAGCAAGTTTATATATATAGTATTTGTTTTATAAGATTTAAGAGAAAAAAGACATTATTTTATTATTATCCTTACTTTGGATGGAATGTCCTTTCTTGATCTCTCATTCTTTAATCCATAAAAGCATTTGGATCTTCATTTCACGTGCCTCAAATTTAGGCTTTTGTAAAACTTTTCATATTTTTTCTTTTTTGCTTTTAACTTTTCAATAATTCTTGATTTCTCATTCTTTAATCCATAAAAGCATTTGCATCTTCATTTCAAGTGCGTCAGATTTAGCCTTTTGTAAAACTATTCATATTTTTGTTTTTTGTTTTTTTAACTTTTCAATAATTTTGTTCGCTGAAGGAGTTCTAATGAACACCAAAGAGCTTATATTTGGCAATTTATAGTGTAAAATAATAGAAAAGACATATAAAGTAGTTAATTCTATATTGTCTAACTACAATTTTTTTTGGTAAAATCTTCAATTTTGTGATTTAAACTAAGTTTTTGATTGCATATATGAATTGATAAGTTGAAAGGGCACTTGATTTTCAAGAGTTCAGAACTCAAAATTGTGATTTCAACCTGTTACTTCCTGATTTTGGGCAATTTTGACCCGAAATGTCTCAAAAAAACTCTCCAAAAAGTTTTATAGGTAAACTATGGGCAAAAGAAACTAACTAATCTACAATTTCTTTTCAATTTATTCTTAACTTGTTTCTTGAAATAATGTTTAAAATGGATGTCTAACTATCCTATGTGTAGAGTTTATAGATTAAGCTTATAATTCCAACAAATTCTTGAAAAATTTTAAACAAATTTAACCAGAAAATATGAAAAACGAAAACCTCCAAAATATATGACAATAAAACTATCACATTTAAAATTTTATTATTTTCTTGTTTTAGATATTTTAAATATCAACTTGTGAGTTTAGAAAATAAATCAAATTTAATTACTTTTAAATTGCAATTTTAAATATGTTTCATCACCATACTTACCAAAAAATAAATAAATTTAATTAATATTTAGAAAAACAAATTCAAAAAAGAATGTTTATTACTTTCATTCAGATCCCAACTATCCCAACTCCATTAAAAAACACTCTTTGATTTGTGCCAAAAATCTTCCAAAAGTATTTAATTTGAATTAAAAAGAAATATTCCAAAAATATTTAATTTGGATTTTGACAAATGGGTTATGGGTTAGATTTTTTTTGGTTGACTATTAAAAATATTTAATTTGGGTATTTTATTTTTGGGTCATAGACTATATTTTTTGGTTTACTATTAAATAATAAGGAAAAGATAAAACATAGGTAAATGATTTCCAAATAATATACATACCATAGAATATATATAAATGTGAAAAACTTAAATATAATAGAACAACTACTTTTTCAAACCAAAATATATTTTTTCTAATTCAACAATTCTAATTTAACAATTTTTTTTTTTTAACACATGGTGAATCGGTAACTTCCAGTCCTAATCTATGGGAGACTTAGGATCAATCCTCAATCTATGGGAGACTCAATCCTCGTAGCTACCTCTATAACATCAAGAGTACATCCAACTACCTGCAAGTTGGATATACTAGGATTCTATGATTTTAGCAAGAACAAGACACCGAGGATCAATCCTCGTAGCTACCTCTATAACAGCAGGAGTACATCCAACTACCTGCCTCTATAACAGCAGGAGTACATCCAACTACCTGTACACCCAACTACCTGCCTCTATAACACCAGGAGTACATCCAACTACCTACAAGTCGGATATACTAAGATCTTATGATTTTAGCGAGAACAAGACTCCTCGTAGCTGCCTATATAACACCAGGAGTACATCCAACTACAACACCAAGAGTACATCCAACTATCTTATGATTTTAGCAAGAACAAGGCTCCTCGTAGCTGCCGCTATAACACCAGGAGTACATCCAACTGCCTGCAAGTCGGATATACTAAGATCTTATGATTTTAGCAAGAACAAGAATCCTTGTAACTGCCTCTATAACATCAGGAGTACATCCAACTACAACACCAAGAGTACGTGCAACTACCTGCAAGTCGGATATACTAAGATCTTATGATTTTAGCAAGAACAAGACTCCTCATAGCTGCCTCTATAACACCAAGAGTACATCCAACTACAACACCAGGAATACATCCAACTACCTGCAAGTCGGATATACTAAGATCTTATGATTTTAGCAAGAACAAGACTCCTGGTAGTTGCCTCTATAACACCAGGAGTACATCCAACTAGAACACCGGGAATACATCCAACTACCTGAAAGTCGGATATACTAAGATCTTATGATTTTAGCAAGAACAAAACTCACGGGAAAAGGGAATCTGCCCTTCGCTGCCTCTATAACACCAGGAGTACATCCAACTACAACACCAGGAATACATCCAACTACCTCCTTGTAACTGCCTTTATAACACCAAGAGTACATCCAACTACAACACTAGGAATACATCCAACTCCCTGCAAGTCGGATATACTAAGATCTTATGATTTTAGCAAGAACTAAAATCTTATAATTTTAGCAAGAACAAGACTCCCCTTCGCTGCCTCTATAACACCAGGAGTACATCCAACTACAACACCAGGAATACATCCAACTACCTACAAGTTAGATATACTAAGATCTTATGATTTTAGCAAGAACAAGACTCATGGGAAAAGGGAATCTGCCCCTTAGCTGCCTCTATAACACCAAGAGTACATCCAACTACAACACCAGGAATACATCCAACTACCTGTGAGTCGGATATACTAAGATCTTATGAGTTTAGCAAGAACAAGACTCACCGGAAAAGGGAATCTGCCCCTTTAGCTACCAACACAGCAAGTCACTGTACTCTGTGGGATTTGAACTTCGGTCTCCCTACGCCCAAGTGCACTTACCAACAAACTGCTTTATACATTTTAAAGCACTTGCTAGTTACGCCGTAAGGTGTTCCCTCTGAGAAAGACATCCCTAAAATGTGACGTGTGCTATACTCAGCCATTGATTCTGTGTTTTAGATGATTGGGTTGTTTTCTGCCGTTGGTTTAATTTTTTTTTTTAATAGAAAAATGTTATTTTTTCCACCAGCTGGAAGACAGAGAGGGAGGATCTCGCAATGGGCCATGAAAGGCCAGCCCTCCTGGCGATGAGACTCTTCACAATGACTGAACCAAAACGTGTCTTAGCAATGACTAAACGTGTCTTTCTTCTTGGTTTGGTGTCTTTCTCCCTGCCTGAGGGATTTGTGCTGTTATATCACTATTTATACCCTCTCCTTCACACATGGGATTTGCTCGCCGCCTTAATTTCATTGCCTAATTAGCTACTCAGGTTCATACAACTCCTTGTGAAGTGATTACTGCCTTTGCCCAGAAGTCTTCGGAAGTCTTCCTACCATTAATTTGTTGGGGTCTGTACAGGTATGTGAATTTTTTTTGGGGTGAATTTGCATGTTTTGGCTTATTTTTTAAAGATATTAAACCACTCATTTTCTAGCTTGTCCTTGTGATTTCTTTGTGATTCTATCATTTCACTAAATTTATCAAGTTCTATGAAAAAGTAAGATTCATTATTTCTGTACTTTACATCCTCCTCTAAAGCATCGACACGAATGTTTGAATGTTTCTGTAGAAAATAAACTCATTTCAGAAAAAAATAATCAATGAAAGCAAACCACAGTAATGCCAATTAGAATTTAACCTAGTCATTGGGTGAATTGCAGATGTGCAATTTGTACGCAATCGAGTGTGGGATTAATTAATTTATGTGGGTTTGGTTCGAATTGGGTGAATTATAAATCTGCAATTTCTAGTAATCGAGTGTCAGATTAATTAAGTTAGTGTGGGTTTGGTTAGAATCGTTAGATTATACATCTGCAATTTCATTTCAGAAAAAATAATCAATGAAAGCAAACCACAGTAATGCCAATTAGAATTTAACCTGGTCATTGGGTGAATTGCAGATGTGCAATTTGTATGCAATCGAGTGTGGGATTAATTAATTTATGTGGGTTTGGTTCGAATTGCGTGAATTATAAATCTGCAATTTCTAGTAATCGAGTGTCAGATTAATTAAGTTAGTGTGGGTTTGGTTAGAATCGTTGGATTATATATTTGCAATTTCTTTTCGAGTGTTGAGTATGCAATATTTAATATCGAGGTAGATCGAGAGATCTGATAGTAATAACTTCTTGTTATGAAATTTCCATCCCATCATCCTATAAAATTTATCCATCCATCCACTACATTTCTGTCCAACCTTGGCTCTGAGAGTGCACATCGCCTCAGTTTCTTTTCCCACATTCTTTCCTGTCCATCCACCTGGTTCATTTCAACCGGTATCCATGGGATCTCACGGTGAATCTGTGGCCATGAATTGTGACTCAACACTTCCTGTGAGTCCGACTGGGAAGTCTCTCACCACTGCAGAATTTTCACTCTGTGTACATGCCATCTTAGAGTTCGACCAGCCCATCAATGCGTATCACGCCAAGCAAGCCATCCGGGATATATACCTAAATCTAAATCTTTAAATATATAATCATTGATAATGTGCTGGACGTAAATACACAATCGTACAATAGTTTAATGCTGCCGTATATTTTTAGGTAATATGATTCCAACTTCAAAATAAATTAATCAACAGTATATTTCAATAATTGACAGATTGAGATTCAATGGCAAAAGCATGATTTGGATGACCCAGATCACGTTCAAGCAGTTAATGCTTAAATATTTGATTCCACTTATCTGGTTTGGTTTGGTTAATCATGCAAGGAAAACGTACCTAGGTCTTAACTAAAACCGAAGATTAGGAAAACCTAAACCTATCTCGTGGTTAATTCAAACCTGAGATTTGTAAGTTGCTTATTTGTCAAAAAAAAATTTCAACCATTGAGTGCGTTTAGTATAATAGAATGTTATTTTTTTAAGAGATAGTTGATAAGGTTTAACGAATAAAATTACAGGTTTGAACTTTTATTAAATCATAAATTCTTGGTATATATTAACCATAAATTTTTAAATATGTTTTTAGTATTACAATGTTGAATCTACTCTTAATTGGGATAAAGCAAATCGATAAGCTGATTTTATATCAAATGGCCGAGGAGACAGAAAATTGACTAGATGTTAAGCCCATCGGACATCAATGAAAGCAAACCACAGTAATGCCAATTAGAATTTAACCTGGTCATTGGGTGAATTGCAGATGTGCAATTTGTACGCAATCGAGTGTGGGATTAATTAATTTATGTGGGTTTGGTTCGAATTGCGTGACTTATAAATATGCAATTTCTAGTAATCGAGTGTCAGATTAATTAAGTTAGTGTGGGTTTGGTTAGAATCGTTGGATTATACATCTACAATTTCTTTGAGTGTTGAGTATGCAATATTTAATATCGAGGTAGATCGAGAGATCTGATAGTAATAGCTTCTTGTTATGAAATTTCCATCCCATCATCCTATAAAATTTATCCATCCATCCACTACATTTCTGTCCAACCTTGGCTCTGAGAGTGCACATCGCCTCAGTTTCTTTTCCCACATTCTTTCCTGTCCATCCACCTGGTTCATTTCAACCGGTAGCCATGGGATCTCATGGTGAATCTGTGGCCATGAATTGTGACTCAACACTTCCTGTGAGTCCGACTGGGAAGTCTCTCACCACTGCAGAATTTTCACTCTGTGTACATGCCATCTTAGAGTTCGACCAACCCATCGATGTGTATCATGCCAAGCAAGCCATCCGGGATATACTCTTCCCTCAGAATCCACGATTCTTCCCTGCAAGTTCACTGCACATGAGATGTAGAATGACTTCAATAACCCTAGGCGGGACAACAGAATGCTTTCAAATAAAGTCATTACGAGAGAGAATGACTTCAGTTAACACAACATAACATTATTAGGGTTCTTTATGCCTATTTATTTGTATATATATATTCTGTTCCTCCACTTTAATGAATAACTTCACGTAATCCAAAATCCAAAAGAATCCCAGCGACAAAAATAAAACAATGCAAACAGACTGCTGGCTTTTGCTATTTACCTAAACCGAATATGAAACAGAAATGACCATATTTACCTAAACTGAGTATGAACCAGAGATGGTCAGAAAGTAATCTAATCGAATCGATTCAAAGGCTATGAGTAAGGCAGAAAGTTATACTAATGACATATAATAAATGAAAAAGGACTTGCAATATTTTTCGTGCTGGGTCATCGCAAAATCATTATTTACAACTTGCCCAAACATTTTTTTTAAAAGACCTAAGAATTTCGAATAATGGCTGCTTTCAAACCTCATACAGTAGGAAAACATTATTTCGTTTATACATATATCCACCCAATTCGAAATATCTATGTTGGTTGTGTATGCATTTCTGTTCAACCTTGGCTCTGAGAGTGCACATCGCCTCAGTTTCTTTTCCCACATTCTTTCCTGTCCATCCACCTGGTTCATTTCAACTAGTAGCCATGGGATCTCACGGTGAATCTGTGGCCATGAATTGTGACTCAACACTTCCTGTGAGTCCGACTGGGAAGTCTCTCACCACTGCAGAATTTTCACTCTGTGTACATGCCATCTTAGAGTTCGACCAGCCCATCGATGTGTATCACGCCAAGCAAGCCATCCGGGATATACTCTTGCCTCAGAATCCACGATTCTTCCCTGGAAGTTCACTGCACATGAGATGTAGAATGACTTCAATAACCCTATGCGGGACAACAGAATGCTTTCAAACAAAGTCATTAGGAGAGAGAATGACTTCAGTTAACACAACATAACATTATTAGGGTTCTTTATGCCTATTTATTTGTATATATATATTATGTTCCTCCACTTTAATGAGTAACTTCACGTAATACAAAATCCAAAAGAATCCCAGCGACAAAAATAAAACAATGCAAACAGACTGTCCGCTTTAGCTATTTACCTAAACCGAATATGAAACAGAAATGACCATATTTACCTAAACTGAGTATGAACCAGAGATGGCCAGAAAGTAATCTAATCGAATCGCTTCAAAGGCTATGAGTAAGGCAGAAAGCTATACTAATGACATATAATAAATGAAAAAGGACTTGCAATATTTTTCGTGCTGGGTCATCGCAAAATCATTATTTATAGCTTGCCCAAACATTCTTTTTAAAAGACCTAAGAATGTCGAATAATGGCTTCTTTCAAACCTCATACAGTAGGAAAACATTATTTCGTTTATACATATATCGACCGAATTCGAAATATCTATGTTGGTTGTGTACGCATTGCTTAGATAGTTTAAAACAATGTTATCCATTTATGAACTCGCCCTATTTGCATCTTATCACAAACTCCCCTTTTTTGCTTATCACTTCTTCTCTTTTTTGCTTATCACTTCTTTTTTATTAGCTTGCAGATCCATCATTCATCACTGTGCCTGTGCTTATTTCAAACGTTTTCTCCAAGACAATTCACATAAAAGAATACGAATCATTACTTTGTTAAAATGAAATTAACACGTTCTTAATCAAGGATTTGTTAGGCACTCATTTATTCCATGCTTCTCCTTTAAAAAACTGATAATGTTGAAACACTGAATTCAAATGTACATATATTTTAAAATTATGTACAATTTATCAACACTAACTACATCTCTTTATACTTTTGAAATTGTCCCAATTTAACAATGTTATCACCTCTGTTTGCATTATTGAAGCAATAGTTAGTATATATACATTAAAATTGCATCCACATAATTAGAGTCCATTCAACGAAGGAAGGAAATTCTCATGAGGATGACATAGATCTAGGTTGATAATAAATTACAACTAAAAAAATTTCATATCATTTGTACTGAACTTTTTTCAAATGCAGAGGGATAGATCCTTACAATTGATTCAGCCTTCACTATTGATTCAGCCTTCAGCCTTCAGGTATTTAATTTAATTTGTTTTTGAATGATTTCTTTATTGATGTTGTTTAGTTACATTTAATTTTTCAAATTATTTTCAAATTAAATATTTAGTATGTTATTTAAGTTATGCACTATATTTATTAATGGTACAAAGATGTATGATATATTTTTTTGATTACAATAATATAATGTACAAAGGAAAATGTTTGAATTTATATAATATAAAGTGATAATTCTCTTAAATTTGAATTTCTGTCCAACCTTGGCTCTGAGAGTGCACATCGCCTCAGTTTCTTTTCCCACATTCTTTCCTGTCCATCCACTTGGTTCATTTCAACCGGTAGCCATGGGATCTCACGGTGAATCTGTGGCCATGAATTGTGACTCAACACTTCCTGTGAGTCCGATTGGGAAGTCTCTCACCATTGCAGAATTTTCACTTTGTGTACATGCCATCTTAGAGTTCGACCAGCCCATCGATGTGTATCACGCCAAGCAAGCCATCCGGGATATACTCTTGCCTCAGAATCCACGATTCTTCCCTGCAAGTTCACTGCACATGAGATGTAGAATGACTTCAATAACCCTAGGTGGGACAATAGAATGCTTTCAAACAAAGTCATTAGGAGAGAGAATGACTTCAGTTAACACAACATAACATTATTAGGGTTCTTTATGCCTATTTATTTGTATATATATATTTTGTTCCTCCACTTTAATGAGTAACTTCACGTAATCCAAAATCCAAAAGAATCCCAGCGACAAAAATAAAACAATGCAAACAGACTGCCGGCTTTAGCTATTTACCTAAACCGATGTGAAACAGAAATGACCATATTTACCTAAACTAAGTATGAACCAGAGATGGCCAGAAAGTAATCTAATTGAATCGATTCAAAGGCTATGAGTAATGCAGAAAGCTATACTAATGACATATAATAAATGAAAAAGGAATTGCAATATTTTTCGTGCTGGGTCATCGCAAAATCATTATTTACAGCTTGCCCAAACATTTTTTTTAAAAGACCTAAGAATGTCGAATAATGGCTACTTTCAAACCTCATACAGTAGGAAAACATTATTTCGTTTATACATATATCGACCCAATTCGAAATATCTATGTTGGTTGTGTACGCATTTCTGTCCAACCTTGGCTCTGAGAGTGCACATCGCCTCAGTTTCTTTTCCCACATTCTTTCTTGTCCATCCACCTGGTTCATTTCAACCGGTAGCCGTGGGATCTCACGGTGAATCTGTGGCCATGAATTGTGACTCAACACTTCCTGTGAGTCCGACTGGGAAGTCTCTCACCACTGCAGAATTTTCACTATGTGTACATGCCATCTTAGAGTTCGACCAGCCCATCGATGTGTATCACGCCAAGCAAGCCATCTGGGATATACTCTTGCCTCAGAATCCACGATTCTTCCCTGCAAGTTCACTGCAGATGAGATGTAGAATGACTTCAATAACCCTAGGCGGGAGAGCAGAATGCTTTCAAACAAAGTCATTAGGAGAGAGAATGACTTCAGTTAACACAACATAATATTATTAGGGTTCTTTATGCCTATTTATTTTTATATATATATTATGTTCCTCCACTTTAATGAGTAACTTCACGTAATCCAAAATCCAAAAGAATCCCAGCAACAAAAATAAAACAATGCAAACAGACTGCCGGCTTTAGCTATTTACCTAAACCGAATATGAAACAGAAATGACCATATTTACCTAAACTGAGTATGAACCAGAGATGGCCAGAAAGTAATCTAATCGAATCGATTCAAAGGCTATGAGTAAGGTAGAAAGCTATACTAATGACATATAATAAATGAAAAAGGACTTGCAATATTTTTTGTTCTGGGTCATCGCAAAATCATTATTTACAGCTTTCCCAAACATTCTTTTTAAAAGAGCTAAGAATGTCGAATAATGGCTTCTTTCAAACCTCATACAGTAGGAAAACATTATTTCGTTTATACATATATCGACCCAATTCGAAATATCTATGTTGGTTGTGTACACATTGCTTAGATAGTTTAAAACAATGTTATCCATTTATGAACTCGCCCTATTTGCATCTTATCACAAACTCCCCTTTTTTGCTTATCACTTCTTCTCTTTTTTGCTTATCACTTCTTTTTTATTAGCTTGCGGATCCATCATTCATCACTGTGCCTGTGCTTATTTCAAACGTTTTCTCCAAGACAATTCACATAAAAGAATACAAATCATTACTTTATTAAAATGAAATTAACACGTTCTTAATCAAGGATTTGTTAGGCACTCATTTATTCCATGCTTCTCCTTTAAAAAACTGATAATGTTGAAACAATGAATTCAAATGTACATATATTTTAAAATTATGTACAATTTATCAACACTAACTACATCTCTTTATACTTTTGAAATTGTCCCAATTTAACAACGCTATCACCTCTGTTTGCATTATTGAAGCAATAGTTAGTATATATACATTAAAATTGCATCCACATAATTAGAGTCCATTCAACGAAGGAAGGAAATTCTCATGAGGATGACATAGATCTAGGCTGATAATAAATTACAACTAAAAAAAATTCATATCATTTGTACTGAACTTTTTTCAAATGCAGAGGGATAGATCCTTACAATTGATTCAGCCTTCACTATTGATTCACCTTCAGCCTTCAGGTATTTAATTTAATTTGTTTTTGAATGATTTCTTTATTGATGTTGTTTAGTTACATTTAATTTTTCAAATTATTTTCAAATTAAATATTTTATATGTTATTTAAGTTCTGCACTATATTTATTAATGGTACAAAGATGTATGATATATTTTTTTGATTACAATAATATAATGTACAAAGGAAAATGTTTGAATTTATATAATATAAAGTGATAATTCTCTTAAATTTAAATTTTTATGTTAAAATATTGAGAATTAGCTTGTCTGGATTGTATTGGGGATTTTCCGCGCTTGGGCTATTTGAATTTGCATACCACTGTGCAGCTTATGTTGGTTACTCACACAGCAATGTTGAAATACAGATACTTTGCCTTGGCCTGCTTTGTTTTGTCATTTGGCGATTCAACTTTTAGCGTTGAAGGACATTTATGGATATTTGCTGTATTTGTTCATCTCTGGTAACAACCTTAATCTCCTTTCCAAGTTTTTGCTTCATTTCTATTCCTTCCATGGACCATGCTAGAGAATCCTCTTCCATCAATTGTACATTAACCACTGAGCAGCTACAGGGTCTTATAAATTTAATTCAAAATTATTTCTCGATTGAAATGATTTAGTTATAAATATGCTTTCTTGATAATTTAGTTTTTTTTCCTTTGTGTTAGACTAGTGCAAAGTGGTGCCGTCATGGCTGTCTTGTTTCTAGTGAAGAGACTCTAGAAAGTCTTTGATACAAACTTCAATAGCTTTGCTTATGTCTGTCAGAATTCTGGAATAGCCATATCCTTGTATTGGTATTATATTGCACTTGGCATTTTTTTTGTCATCCACACACTAAGAAAGTGGAAAACAAATACATGCATGTACATTTACATTTAGAATGCATGCAGAAATTGATATAGGACTTAACATGTGTTGTCTGCTCTATGTTGAAATAATTTCACTTTTCTTTCCTTAGTAGCTAGGATTTTCAATGCAAAAAGAAAGTATACGTCTCTTTATCATCTTAGATTGCATATTTAGGAATTGTATATGTACATCACGCGATCAACCTTAAAGGAAAACTTCTTAAGAAAGATCAACTCTAAAATACATTTCAATAAACATAACAACGCTTTGGAACCTAACGCACACCATTTAGAAGTCTAGGCTAGAGACATATTTCGGCGTCGTAAAGCCTGGTAACTATCACTTTCATCGTAGGTTGGGTGATTCCTCCTCTTTGAAATGACAAGTGCCAGTACGGACTTGTGCTCCCACATACCGTCGAGTATATATTGGGAGACCACAATAGGCTATATTCTTTATCCTTAGGAAGTCGTGTCTGTCGCCCTATCGATCGCAATGCACTGAACACAACATTCAGGAAGATTGACTGCCATACCTTAAAAAGTATTATGCAGTTTTGCGATTGGTTTGGTAATCCCCCTGTCTAGATATCCAGAGTAGTCACTTTCGTTCTTTTCGGACTCCTTAAAAGAAAAGGACCATCTGAGCACTTGTCACTTCAGGCTCATTAAAA